>JANHGD010006698.1:57500-68120 GCA_027560375.1 Imantodes cenchoa
ATATCTGGCTCAGGGGCCAAAATTTCTCCAGGGACCACCAAAATTTTCTCATGGACCACTGGTTGGTGACCTGTGCTTTAAATGACTGTTGGCATTATCTGGGAATAAGGGTCAAGCAACATGGTACATTAATTGTGTCAGAGTGAGCTGGTTTACAGTAGTGTGTGTGTCTGGAACAGAATGTAAGGGCATTACCTGAATAGAAGAGAGGTTTATTTCTGAAATTGATCGCTTTTTACACAGATTAACAAACGCTACTTTTTTTAAACTCCCAAACTGTGGTTAAGTTTAGGATATCATACATGCACCCTGAAGTGGAAATTTAAAAAACAGAGTAAGGTTTCAATAAGGGGATATATTTGTTGCTAACAGTTGAAATGAGGGGGTCCTTGGTGCTCTCTGAGCTTGGTTTTTTCCTTGGAGATGTTTCATTCTTCAAAGTAGGTAACATCATCAGTGCTAGTCAGTAGCAGTGATGATGTTACCTAGTTTGGGTAATGAAATGTCTGCAAGAAGACAACCAAGCTCAGAAAGAACCAAATACCCCTCAGAATGAGGGTATAGTTTAATGATTCATTCCTCCACTTGGCCTTTGAAATGTATAAATGAGATTGACCTGTTTACTGCTATTTTTCACAGGGTGGATAATTTCCCTTGCTATGAAGGAGTTAAGATGGTGGTCATTTTTAAACTTGTCTGTTCTTGGATGCAAATTGAGCTAACCAATAAGTCACATTTATTTTGGGGCACAGTGTGCTTGAATAGAAGGTAGCTCAATTCGGTATATTCCTTGAATGATTTCTTTCATTTCAGTCAGCGAAAGCTTTGCTGAACTTTTTTTCCCCGTGCCTCACAACATTCAAATTAGATCACTGCCAGACATCTTAGATGAGGCTGTCTTTGAAGGCAACTCAGAACTTCAGATTATAAAACATGAAGAACTTATAGTTGAAATGTTTTTCCCCCCATTGTTAAAACTGCTTTCCAAATACAGAGTTAATCTTAACTTTAAAACCTTTTGAACCATGTAAATAAAGGAACTATACACCCCTAAACAAACATGGACAATGCTTTGTCAGTGATGAGACAAGCCATAATAAGAAATAGGAACTGCTAGTTTTTACAGGAGATACCGCCAAAAGCTTACCTCGTTTAGGGAGCTAAGAGAAAACACCTGCATAACCAGAAGTAGGTTCTAGCTGGTTCGGATCAGTTCTATACATTTCCCCCCGCTTGCCGAACCGGCAGCGATGGCCAGCCCCCGAACCGGCTCTCTCGGTGGGCCCTACAGCACGGCCATCTTAATCTTTGCTTCTGCGCATGCGCAGAAGTTGGGGTTTTAGCACTGCACATGCCCGTGCGGCACATCAGGAACCAAATCGGCAGCAAGGTAAGCCCGAATCCACCCCTTTGCATAACCATGATTGATGTTCATTACTATTTGGAAACACTATTTGTATATTTCAGAAAGTTCTGGACTGCCTCTTGTGTAGCAGTCTCTCAAGAGAGGAAAGCCCCGGATCATCTATCTATTCAGTTTCATTTTTAATTTATTGATTGAAAAGATTTAGCTGTCTGTTCATCATTGTAGTATTTCACCCACTATGCAACTTGCTGAGAATAGCTGTGATACAGGAAGCATGTAGATAAATACAGTGCTTCCATGAATGGAAGTATTTATTAAGAACATTCTCCCAAGGTTACGTGCAGCTGAACATTTGAAAAGATAATGTATCTGAAAACAAGTTTTTGTCTTCTATAAAAATAATATAAAGGGAGATGCTTAAATATAAAACATTAACATTTACAAGCTGTTTTATCTCACTTTTTGGTGGTGCTTATAATGCCATGAAGGCTTGTTACTTTTTTTAGCCCTTAACCATTTTCCTGTTGGACACATCACAAAACTCTTGTTCAAATTGACCAAAATTTATTTCTATTTTTCAAACATGCTCTTTATTTAGCTTACGTGCACCTGACTTCAAGGTCTTTCAAATGTTTGACATCTTTTTTTAAAATACAAAAGTAGGCCAGATTGTGTAAATAACATGTATAAACAAGAGGAATTGATCTACGGCTGATCAAAAGATAATAGTGGAAGCATAATTGAGTGGAGTACATAACCTTTTTTTAAAGAGAATCTCATAAAGATGCAAACTTTGGAATAAATATTCCTTTTTTATTGCAATTTTGTGATTTGGACTGACTTCTGTTTAACTATTTGGTGCCTCAAAGTCATTGCTGGATCCTATCAATGGACTAGGCCCTGCAGTTTTCTTGGCACAGAAGTCCAGAAATGGCTTCCTAGGGCTGAGAGAAAGTGACTGACCAAGGTGACCCAGCTGGCTTTGAGCCTAAAGCAGGATTAGAATTTACCATCTCCCAGTTTCTAGCCTGGGGCCTTAACCACTACATTAAATTGGCTCTCTTATTCACTTTGCATTATTTAACTTTATCCTGGATAATTGAAACTGATTTCTTAAGCAGAATCCCATATATTGTAGTGTGCTCTCTCCCCCCACTTCTCAGTGTAGAGATAATGTGTGTGTTATCGGAGCTCATAGGACTGGAAAAACATAAACGCATATCTACTCTTACTTGATTCTTACCTTGTATGCAAATCTGAATATAATGTTCAGATATTCAAAAGAGCAACCAGTTACTAATATAGATATACTATACTATACTAATACTATATTAATACTATACTAATACTATACTATACTATACTATACTATACTATACTATACTATACTATACTATACTATACTATACTATGCAAATAGAGTCTTCTGCAAGCAGCTGATATAATATAATATACTAATAGAGTCTTCTGCAAGCAGCTGATTTCTGGATTTGATATGGAAAGACGATTTGAGGGGAAAAAATAACAAAAGTTGAAATTTATTGTAGATGTAAGGAAATATTTGGAAGGAATCAAAATCAGGCCCAATGCTGTGCCCGTCAGGACCAGCAATTACAGAGACATTGAAAGCTACTCTGTCACAGAAGAGACTCCATCCCAGCTCAAGAATACAAGAGGGATATAATAACACTGCATTATTGTGTACTGCTTTTTAAAACTAAGCTGCAGTATAGAAATAAAAATACATCCATGTACTTTGGGCTATCTAAGGTAGCCCAAAGTACATGGGCTACCTTTTAAATAGGTAAATATTAAATAAAACTATTTAATTTCAGTTCAGCCTAATTTCTCTTTAAAAATGCCAGAACATTGTGGTAAACCACATATCCCATCCTGCACTAGTTAGTGAACTTGTCTACATACCCGTATTACACTAAGCCATGGTTTGGCCACCTTGATTTGTTGACTAAATCCCAAATGGCTGTGTGTAAACAACGTGCTAAACAGTATTTCATGGCTTACTGGCCATCATAATTGTGCTGTTCCAGTATGAGACCAAAATAAACCGTATTACAACTGACTAACCAGATTGAATTATGTGATTGGTCTATTCAGAAATTAACCCCAAGCTTAGCTGTTCCTGGTATGTAATAAAGGCATAACAAACTACATAAACTTTGAAATTTGCGCTTAGCTGGGCTTGTTAACACTGACACAGGATTGACTTTTGTGGTTCAAGCTGAGAGTTATTTTTTATTTTCTGTACTATTCAAAAGCAAAGCTGTCAATGGCTCCTTCCTATGCACAGATGACATCTCTGAGGTGCATAATCACCAGTGCTTAGAAATATATTTCATCTATATATTATTTATTTATTTATTAAATGTATATACTGCCCATCTCACTGTCAAGTGACTTTGGGCAGCTTACAACATCACAGGAAGAAAAATACAAGAACTTTAAAATGTGCAGACATTAAGAATTAACAAAAATTAGGTAAATTAAAAACCAGTATACAAACCAGGTGGATGTGTGGTTGTCTTCTTAATCCATTAACCAACTCCAGCATTAAAGCTCCCATTGGGGCCCCAGGCCAATTGGCCAAGCCAGGTTTTGAGACCTTTTCAGAAGGCCAAGAAGGTGGGGACAGAGCTCCACCTCAAGGGCACAATATTTCAGAGGGTAGAAGCCATGGTAAAAGTAAAATCAGTAAACAGTAAAAGTAGTCTTGTATCTGTAGAATTCAAGGGATTACAGTAGAAATCCCCTCCCTGAGATTTTCAAATAATTAGTGTCCCATCTACCATCTTTTCTAAACATTGGGGATCTTGTGAAGGAAACCAGGTTGCAATGGCATATGCTTACTGTACTAACTTCCCATAGAATTAGGAGGAAAAGGGAACATATGTTGAACATGCACTTAATTAGGTAGAGTCTAAATGTTTTAAGACTAAAATGTATGAAGAGAGAAAATAGGTACTCTTCCTATCACAGAAAGCAGTTTGTAAGCATAATGGTCCACATCACCATGTCTAAGGTCAGTCTTTGTATATTTAACAGAACATTATCTAATTGTGGGGCAGTGAGCCATTTCTGGTGACTCATGTCACAGTAATGTGACCTGTGTGCTGTGTGTTTGTGTTTATATAGTTCCACAGGTGGGACAAGAAGGTGAAGGTTCACAGACAGACAATGTGAAAAGAAGTAATATATTCATGGGATAGTGAAGTATGGAAATTATATACATACATACATACATACATATATATTGCACAAGGTCATCTATCCCAAATATGCTTTTTCAAGAATCAACTGGACTTTCTTGTTTTTCTTTGAAGACATTTCACTTCTTATCCAAGAAGCTTTTTCACCTCTGACCAAATGGTGGCGAATGGAAGGATTTATACTCCTTGAAGACAGCTGAAAGTGTGCAAATGACCAGTTGTCTGCAAGGAGTATAAATCCTTCCATTCCCCTCCATTCAGTCACAACTGAATAAGCTTGTTGGATGAGAAGTGAAACGTCTTCAAAGAAAAACCAGAAACTCCAGTTGCCTCTTGAAAAACCACCTTTGGGACAACCATGACCTGGATGACTGAGAATCTCCATAAACAAGGCCAGTTTGGCATTCATTCATTCGCTTCTCCACAAACAAAAACAGTTAAACGAATATACTTGTTTGTCCATGATATATGTGTGTGTGTGGGGGGGGGGGGTATTCTTATTTGTGAGAGAAAGGGTGAATGAATGCCAAAATATGTGGCCTTGTGCAATATTTATCAAACAAAACCAGGCAGAAAGTTTTCTTTTGGTTGTGAGCGTTGCTTATATCCCAATTTTCATGGTGGTGTAAGGGGCAGACTTGTGTCCAAGCTATCAAAATATATTCTCATGTATCAAAGAAGTTTTATCTTGGGAAGTCTGAATTAGAGAAGGCATGTGTGAGCCATATCTGAATATAGTCTTTCTGTCGTTGTGAATCTTAAAACACATGGTGCCATCTACTGGGCATATCAATATAGACAACATGTATCTATGATATATTGAGATTTTGAAAATTAATTGGTTCTTTGTGATAGGATCAAAGGCAAGAATAACAGCCCCGGAGGTTGAAACTGAAGTCATATCAATTTAATGTCCATTTTGCCACATTTGCAAAGTAAATGTCTCTGTAAATCTCAAAATAAAGCTTTAAATTAACTTTCTACTATTAGGTACTCATAACTTTCTACTGTTAGGTATTTAAAACCAATGGTTATGATTAATAGCCATTAAAAAAAACCCTATCCTCCATGAATTTGTGCAATTGTATTTTGTTTAGAACCCATCCCTATATGACATGGTAATAAAACTTAATTATAGCCTCAGCTATCAGTCAGTTCACATATTGATCAGATACTGTAGAGTGATTTATCTCTTTATACTCGCGCGATTTTTTGCTTCTGCACCTGCCAAATGAGCCAATTTTTTTTAAAAAAAATGTCAGCGTGATGAGCGGCCCGGAGCCAGTGGCTCCGGAGCCATTCGTCATATTAATGGTGCTACCCCCCCCCCGGCAGTGTGGCCCGTGGGGGTAGCAACCCGTCCCTGGTCGAAACTCACTTAAATGTCTCACTTAACAACAGAAATTTTGGGCACAATTGTGGTCGTAGGTCAAGGACTACCTGTAGTTAAATGAGAGTTCATCAGGTAATCCCATGTTTATAGTGTGAATTGGAAAATTAAAAGAAAAACCTGAAAGAATTGAATGGTAATCTTCCTCAGTGCTACCAAGAAAAATGTGAGAATCAGTTCTCTGAAGATTACAAGCAAAACAGCCTGAAATTAGACTACTCTTCTAACAATACAGAGATACAGAGGCAAAAGCCCAAAAGAGTGGGTTCAGACTGTTACATCTTGTGGTTGGAAAAAGAGATGCAAGAATTTGAATGCGATTAGAATTCTTTCATAATGGCAATTCCTACCTTGACTAATAAATCTCCTTAGCATAGCTTGTCTTGGAGAAGCTTTACTTATGCCAGATTCCTGTTGAGGCAGTTAACAAAAACAATGTTGACATTGCATGTCTGTTTAGGAAACCAGGCCTAATTAAAAGGAGAGCTTACTTACTTTGCAAAACATGAATAATATTATAGTTCTTTGCTCATACACTGTGGAGAGAATTCATACTTTTGGCAATTTGGAAAATATGTACAATATCAATTGAAAAAAATATGGGAAGTGATGCCTAATTCAAATATTAAACATAAAGCTGCCCAGTAACCTTAAACAAACAAGGGGACACTACACTTACTCCCTGCTCAACATTACACCATTAGCTAAGCATTCAATCTATTCTCGCACATAATTTACTTCCATCATGTACCATCCATGCTCTATTCAGCATCCAAGTTTCAACTCCATGCACAAAAAATGCATAATTCACACCTATTCATTTTATCACAGACTTTGTCACAATGAATACAACAATAATTTGCCTTTAAAAAGTGGTACACGACAAACTTATTCTGAAACTCAAATCCTATGCCATCTCTGGTCCCCTTCATGATTGGATAACTGTATTTTTATCAAACAGACAACAAGTGGTTAAAATAGGGAGTTCCCTATCAAATCCTGCACCTGTCAACAGTGGTGTCCCTGAAGGCAGCGTTCTAGGACCAACACTATTCATACTTTACATAAACGACTTCTGTGATTATATTACAAGCACCTGTGTTCTCTTTGCTGACAATGTTAAATTATTTAATATCACTGACAATACTGCTACCCTTCAAAAAGACCTTGACCATGTATCAGAATGGTCAGACAACAAGCAACTTCAAATCTTAACCAATAAATGCTCTGTCTTACACTTTGGCAAAAAGAATCAGAACACAAAATACAAACTTGGAGAACACGACCCTATAGATGATCCTCACTCTGTCAAGAACCTTGGAGTATTCATATCTAATGACCTAAGTGGCAGAGCCTACTGTAACAACATCGCCAAAATGGCACTAAGAGTTATTAATCTAATCTTACGTAGCTTCGCCTCTGGCAATATTTGTTCTGCCCCAACGCCGAGCCCCAAATAATTACTCACACACAAATGTCCAAACACAGTTTATTTTAGTAATTAAACACAGAGTCTCCTAATAGCTTCTTAGGAGTGTAAAACAAAAGGCACACATTAATTTACAAACTGTTCAAATAGGACAAAGACAATGAAGAACAAGGAAGTCTGATTATCTTACTGAGCCTTCAAGAGTTGACAAAATTCCTAGAAATTAGTCCTTGATAATCCAAGCCGAGCAAAGAAAGCAAACAAGAGTCATGGAGCAAGCTATGAATAGACGGGCTTTTACAAAACTAGAAACTGTAAGAAATAAGATGTGGGCTAGAATGCATACTGGAAACACAGAGATCAAGATTCAGGAACTACGATGCAAGATTCCAGAGTCACGATGCAAGATTCAGGAGTGGCGTTGTTCCCTGCAACTAGGCTCAGCATGATTAGGACTTAAGTAATCTAAGGGCGTGGCCAATTAGCCTGTAGCTCTACTCTCGAGTAGACCTCCTCCAGAGTAAACCTTCCTGCCTCTCGGCAGCCCTGCGTGCTTTTGCATTCAGGAAAGGAGTAGCCCCTCCTTTCTCAGCACTGCCAAGAGACACTGCAGGCTTCCAAAGGCTCTGGATACACAGGCTGCTAGGCGGGCCACAACAGGATGATAGACCAACCCTATACTCTGTTCAGCATTGTTAGCTGCTATGTTCATCAATAAGTCAACCACAAGGTGCATCTGGATGGAAATACTATGAAATATCACAATGCTTTTAGAAAGAAAACATCTCATTCCGTAATTCCAAAAAAGCAACAGGAATCAATGGTAAGTTGTATTGAAAAAGCTAACTTCTTCTATTCCAAAGTTTTTTTAAAAAACAGATGAGATTGCTAGTTATTGTTAGGACAACAGAATACAGTTTGGCTTACAAAATATCCAAGAGGAATGCATTTGTTTTTCTTTGCAGGAAACCAAATAGGAATAACAGTCCATATTTTACAAAAACTTCTAAGATGTTTGAATTTTTTTTGAACTTCCATATTAAATTCAGTAAATTTGTTTGTGTACATGAAATACATTTCTGAATTGTTTGTCAGTTCCCTTCTTCAAACTGTTAAGCATTGTATTTTCTCCAAGAATTTCCCAAATTCTAAGTTCTTTTTGTGAGAGTGAGCAAAGAAATTTGCAAAGAAATCCACTAAAATGAGATCCCCCCCCCCTCTATTTTTAGTCCAAACCAGACTTATTTTTTTTTTGTCATTTAAGCTACAGAGAATATGGGGATAATAATTGTAATAGCATCTAGAATTATATACCACTTCATAGTCCTGTCTAAGTGGTTTACAGAGTCAGCATATTGACCCCAAAAATTTAGGTCCTCATTTCATTTTACCGACCTTTGAAGAATGGGACATTGGGTCAACCTTGAGCCAGTGAGACTCAAACTGCCGAACTGCTGGCAATTGGCAGTCAGAAGAATTAGCCTGCAGTACTGCATTCCAATCACTGCCTCACCATGGCTCTTACAAATAATAGCAACCACAATAGCAATATTTGCCTATCCCAGGTCCTTGAGAAGGAACTTGATATATGGATAAAATGCCAAATCCAGTTTAAACATCTGGTTGACACTGTGATCAACCATATTAATTTTTAACAAATAATTTATAAATATAAACTTGACTAGTTTTATTGGGTTCTAATTGCAGTAGACTTGCTGTCTTCTAGGCCAGAGTGGTATAACTAAATTATTAACAAGAAAAAACTTTGAATATATCAGAAGCTTATCATACTTCACTAAATAAATTAAACTTTTCCATAACTGTTAAAGGAGATATCATACTATGATTGATAACAAATCCTGCTTGAAGGGAAGAACACCGGTACTGGTCAGTATGAAGTTGTCTATTGGAAAAGCAAAGAACTAAAATGTCTAAATTAAGGGAAACAGAATCAAATCTCTGTTAGTGCAGAAATTATCTGCCTAACTCTTATTTCTTTAACCCAAACTATTGGGGTGTCCTATGAATTCTGAGGGAATTATCTAGTTTGGAAAACAAGAATACAAAAAATATAAATGTTTACAAAGATACATAAGTAAGTCAGGATAAGTAAAAAAGATGCCCAAGACTTATTTCCAGGTAGTGAGAAGAGCAATGTAAGCTCTTCTCTTTACAAGAATAAAATCATTTTCTTACAATTTTCTCTCACAGATCAAATTTAATATATAATTATAAATTTTGCTTTTGGTTCTTGTCCATTCAGATACTGGCCAGTGTCTGATACTTCAATACATTGTGACAAATTCTCTTTGTCTCTGAATAGAAGCTGACAAACACAAGTGTTTTTTAATTAACACTTGGAACAAAAGCTGCTTAGTCAAGTTAGCTCTTTTTATTTACTCATAAGAGCTGTAAGATAACAAACAAACCACAATCACAATTACATATTTTTTCAACTTTTGGCTTAATTAAGCATCTAATTGACAATTATAATGAGATGTGAGAATAACCTTGGGATACAGGAGGAAGAGCTACATATTACATAATGGTCCAGCAAGAGATATTTCAGTCCACAGAAGGAATGGGACAGCAGAAAGCATCTCAGAAGTTACCTGTAACATAAACATAGAGAAGTTCTTTCATACTTACAAAATTCTGTTATTGTAAACTTACAATATAGTGCTGCCAGTACTCATGGCTTTGGTTTGTGGTCTGGACAATCTTGAAGGGCTGACAACAATATAGTTTATCCTGACTAATATGTGACATTTGGTCCTGATGTGGGCCTGGACTAAACAACTCCAGTAGGGGTGGGTGGGAAGAAAGATTGAAGGGCTATAAACTTTGCCTAACATTTTTTGAATCAATTCTTTAGAGTTTCCTTGTCACAATTACTTTGACCCACTTAGATAAATGGAAAGAATCTTTTTAATGCTATTAGTATTGGAATTTCATAAAAATTCAACAAATTTCCTAATAAAAAATTTAATCTTTATAAAACAATCATAAAGTTATTCTATAGGTTACAAATGTACTAATCATACTTATCATTGAATATGGTAATGCTATCTTATTGGATAAAGGCATTTAGGGTCACTAGATGTAATTCCATGATTAGGATTAGCAACAGCACTATAGCACTTAGACTTATATACCGCTTCATAGTGCTTTACAGCCCTCTCTAAGCGGTTTGCAGAATCAGCATATTGCC
>JANHGD010006698.1:68220-85603 GCA_027560375.1 Imantodes cenchoa
GAGTGCGGTTGGTTAGCCAGTTTTGAATCCATCTGGTGGTGTTGCTGTCTAACCCACATTTTTCAACTTTATCCAGTTTTAATGAACTGTCTATATTTTCAATGTTTTTTTTCCAGAGTAGTCTCTAAAAGGATATAAAATATCCATTGTGTTATTCTGCCATCTTCTGAACGTCCTTCATGCATTTAGATTCTTGCTTCTGAATGCTTTCAGTTTTCCTCTAAATCAGAGGAAAATTAGGGTACCCAGTTTCAATAAGGTTATTCAGAATAATAGCAGCATAGTTTTTATGAAAACATGCATTATGAAAGCATGTGTTACTAACTACGGAAAGTGTTTTCATCTTTATGAAAAGCACTGATAGCAATAAAATAATATTTTAATATTTAATTAGACTTGGTTTTTAATTTTTTATGAATCATTCTTTTATTAGAGAAACTGCCTTGACTTTCCTTTACCACCCAGGGTCATCTGATTATAGTGGTAGAAAAATATTGTTAATAATGGGATAAATATATTTTATTACAACATAGAAGAGCATGAATACTTAAACAAAATAAATCTTGAGGATTTGTATCAGCATCTGAATCTGCCATGGAACCTTTTACATCTTATTCTGATGATTTATTTACTGGCTGTCAAATTGGATAATGTATGGTTTCATTGCTGTAGAAAGAAGTACAACTAAATTCAACAATTAGCATAACAGAAACATAACCTCAGTTAAGAAAAGAAGTATCGTAGTTTTTATTTTAGGATTATTCTTTAGTATAAAGTATTATTCTTTATACTTTTAATTATCATCCGTTCTTTGAATTGGAACCTGTACTTGGAGGAAAACATGAAAAATCTCATTTATCTGCACCAAGCTGTTTACACTTGATAGTATTGCTGATTTTGTTGCATAATAGTCATTTATATTGTTAGGATAGCTATTTCTTAAAGTTGCCTACAATGTAGGAGTTAATATTTGAACTATATTCAACTATGTTCTTTGAATAAAAGAATTATTCCAAGGAACCTGCCTAAATTCTTTGTTAAATAAACAGTCTGCCTTTTTTTTTATTTTACCCCAGGTGAAACTTCCATTTCCTGTAGATCAAATCACAGATCTTCCAAGGAATGATTTCCAGATGATGATAAAGATGCACAAATTAACCTCAGAGCAATTGGAATTTATCCATGATGTTCGGCGGCGCAGTAAAAACCGAATTGCTGCCCAGCGCTGTCGCAAGAGAAAACTGGACTGTATTCAGAATTTGGAATGTGAAATCCGCAAATTGGTAAGCCTAAAGAAATATTAAATACCATTATTTATTAAATATCTCACCTTATACTGATCACTAACCAAATTTAATAAAATCCATTTAATCTATTTTGCCTTGTCTTTATAATTCATACTAAGACTTATTAAATGTGTTCCGTCTTCTATTTAATACACTCCAGATTTGCTTAAACTTGAACAAAATGCATCAAGTAACTTCCGATCATATTTAGGGGTGATTGAGTCCAAGTCAACTCCTTAAAATTATATGGCTAGAATGTTTCCCATCTCAGCCTTTCTCCCCTAATAATTCATAGCTTTTCTAAAGACAATTCTGTCATCTCTATGATCACAAACATATATCTTATCTATTAACTTGGCTTCTTCTCTTTCCCTGATCCTAGTCCATCATTTCTTCATATTATATGTGTGTTTCTGATTGCTGAATGTTGCCTCAAGTGAAGAATGGCTCTTTATTTTGTTCAGAATTAGTTCTTCCAATTTACGGTTCTCCTATTAATTTGAAGATCTATTATCTATTTTCTACCTTTGCTTTTCCACTGTCTAGTGATAACACTTCAGACTTCTAGCAGCTCATTTTGGATAATGTGCCAATCAATTAAGACCTGATTTTGAAATTCTGAAGCCTGATGTGCCAAACCTCTGTTTAAAAATGAACGTTGTTCTGTATTTGACAGGTTTGTGAGAAAGAGAAACTTCTCTCAGAAAGGAACCAGCTGAAAGCATGCATGGGGGAGTTATTAGATAATTTCTCCTGCCTTTCTCAAGAAGTATGCCGAGATATGCAGAGCTCCGAACAGATCCAAGACCTTCACCGATACTGCCCTGTGCTCAGGCCTATGGATCTTCCAACAGCAGCTAGTATCAACCCTTCATCAGGTGGAGTGGAGCAAAATGTAGTGACATCCCAGTGCATTGGAGAAGGCTTGCAGTGCTGTTCAGAACAAAGCCCAGTGCAGCAGCTGGGAGCCCACTGGCTACCCAACAACATTGCTGACAAATGTGCTGCAAGAGGACTGGATGGAACTGACCAACTTACTTATTCTGAGCAGGAGCTCCCTCCAGAGCAGAACAACCAAGCAGTGACCATGGATTTCTGCCAGGAAATGACTGATAAGTGTACAACAGATGAGCAGCCTAGGAAGGAGTACACTTAGTGTTCGGTATACCTTTTACATCACACCTAGCAAGGTCTCTTCAGTCAGTCAGTGGCCACGATCATTTGCTGTCTATATTGAAGAACATACTTGGTGCACACTACAGTGGTCTTAGCAGCAATACTGTTTTTAAAGTATTCCATCCTCTCTACAAAGCAGGAGTTTAACTTCTTCACTATGGTGCTATCCCATGCTCAGGCAGGGGAACAAAGCAGTGGCAACACTGTCTGATTCTTTTTTATTGTTGTTGTTATTGTTACTGTATTTTAATTTTAATTTCAATATTCAACAGGGATGGACATAACACCTCTGAGGACCCAAACGCAGCTTTTTCTCAGTGGCCCATGTCACAAAACCCTAACTCAGGAATTTCCTCTGAATGTTCAATTTTTCATTGAAGACAGCTTCTTTACACATCAAAGTTTTATAGCTAAACTGTACATATATACATATATATATATATAGTATATATAAAAATATATATCCATATGCAAAAAAAAAAAAGAAACCCTGCATGGCTCAGAATTTCCTCATGAAAACAACTGGAATTTTAAATTTCTATTGTATAAAAAATTCCAACATTCCTTTCTTGATCTATACTAGAAGTAACTTGTATATGTTTTAATATTTTCCCCCGCCACTCAGTTCACTGTTCAGCAATATCATCTAGTTTGTACTTTATTTATAAAGTTTCAATGTTGGAAACTTATTTGAATTTTTAATCTGGGACAGTGTTTGTGGCACCCCTAACTTTTTGTGCCCATTTGAGCAAAGTGGGTTTTATTCTTATCTTTCTCACAGATACTGTATAGCAATGGTCAATTTTGCCACTTGCACTGAGTTTTGGATCAAACCTCATTTCATAAATGAAGTTGTGACTTTGGTATATTTCACATATTTTATTCATTGCTTTTTCTTTTCTTTTTTTAATTCAGCAAACTAGGAAAAACAAACCTCAGGAGTTGATTATGTAATTAATTATTAGTCTTGCCAAATATGGAATTCCTCTTAATAGTGTGAATTGGGCATTTTTTGTATTTATCTTTGTGTATCCTGTTTTGTTTTGTTTTTCAAATTAAGCCAAATGGTGTAGTGCAGTGATTCTCAACGTGTGGTCTGGGGGCTCGCTAGATCGTCACAAGGAGTCGCGAAGGCTTGAAGAATGAGTTAAATCTTATAATTTAAATCATGAGTTAAGTCTTGGTGGTCTGTGGTCATAGTCTGTGGCCACAAAAGGTATTTAAAAGGGCTGTGTGGTAAAGAAAAGGTTGAGTGTATATTACCAATGCTGAGAACTAAGGCAGCCTTCTCCAAGTTGGATATGGTGACTGGAAATAGTGAAAGTTGTGCAGTGCATCTGAAGGATACCAGGCTGAGGAAAGAAGGTGTAAGGCAAAATTGCTTAGATTCAGTGGCTCCATGTCAATCAGCAAAGTTTAAATCAAGGCCTCCACACCAGATTTTAACTTGTGTTATTAGTTGGGTTGGTTTTTTTTCTCCAGTGCTTCTACTAGCTTCACTATATAATCCCGCTTAATGCTGCCTTAACATAGATGCCGATTGCAGTGATATATTAGGATTTACTATTCTGGCCTGAACGGGCATCAGCTCAAAACTGCTGATTCAGTTGCTCTGAAAAATGAAAAATTGTCCATTCACAGAATGGCAGAGTACAGAGAACCGTATTTAGAGCAACTGTGAATCTTAAAAGGTTGAAAAACATCATCCCCTGTCAACAATAGAATACTGAGCAACACAGAAGACATGAAACATGAGTGAAGGAATAGTTGCAAAAATATTGAAACCTCAGGTAATCCTTGACTTACAACTGGTCCTCACATGACCACGGCAACATCCCCAGGATCACATAAACCAAATTTGGGCACATGGTAACCAGCATGTATTAACAGTGGCTGCTGTGACTTGAGGTCATATGCTTGCCATTTCCAATCTTCCCAGGGCACCTCTGACAAACAAAGTCAATTGGGGAAGCCAAATTTGCTTTAACGATCATATCATGCACTTCACATCTGAGGTGATTCACTTAACAATGCCAAAAGGTCGTAAAATCAACTCGCTTCACAACCATCTTGCTTAGCAATGGAAATTCTGGACCCAATTGTGGTTATAAATTGAGGACTACCTGTATAAAAAAATTCACTCAACTCTAGCTGATTTGCATCGAACAATGATTATGCAAGATTACTTCCAAACATAACTACTCCCGCTCATGAAAACATTTTTCCTACTGAAGTATTGTACAGGTAATCCTCAACTTACAATGATTCGTTCAGCAAACCAGGTACTTCTTCCACCCTCTGAGGCACCCCATGCTCCGCCTAATGCCTGCAGGGAGACGAGTGGGTGCCTTGCTTAATGATGGCAACAACTTAATTCTGGGCCTCATTGTCGTAAGTCGAGGAGTAACTGTAAATGGAAAATGTCTGAAAGAGTCATTGATGTAATTTCAAAGCATGCTAACAAGATTTATGCTGGATATTTCTTTGTGATGGATTCCATCCTTCTGTTTTTAAAGATTACTTTTTACTTTCACAATAACCTTCTCTAGGCTGTATTCTAAGGTGGCATTTATCATTTACAGATTGGTCTTGTTTATTGTATATTAGACCTTACTGAATCACCACACAGTGTCAATACAGACAGCTTTTCTGTATACAACGGATAATACCTTCCTCAAAGATACTATTTACATTGAGCGACAGTCTCTCACTCACCAAAGTAGCATTATTTTTCCAGCAGAGGGATCAGCATCTTTTTCGAATGAGGGCTATGTAGACAAATAGCCGGTCTTGTTTCTGCAGTGGACTCCACATTCATTGTACTCTTCCTGTCACTAGGAAGTAGATACACTGCATAGTCCACATTTATTGACTAAAAAGGATGGGGGCATCCCTATGTAGGATGGAGATGCTATATGTTTAGCATATATTATTTAAACATTAAGCATTTGTGTAAAATGAATAAAATTATTACTAACTCTCCATATATTTATCTATGGCATATGGATGCTAGTTCAAACTGTAGAGTAATGTTTTAGATAGGGACTTCCTTTGAAAATATAACTCTATACTAGAAGTTTGGGTTGAGGAATTATGTAGATATGAAGGGTAGGCCTTGTAATTCAGTTGAAGTTGCAGAACTCTGCTGCTTCTCAGAGAACTTATCTTCAGTGATTACAGTCAGTGATCAAAGCTAAGATTTCAAGCAACATGTGAATTTCATTATATTTTTCACAGCGATTGAGAATACTTCGTTTTTTATCCTATTGGCAGTATTGTTCAATACTTTTTTGTTTTAATATCTGTAAGTGACCTCTAAGTTGAATTTCTTGTGGGTATACAATTCAGGATGTTCCAGATGGAGGACTCCTTTTTACTATCCATCATTATTTGGCTATTTTTTTATCTTTTTCTTCCGAACAATGAAAGAAATGGTAGGAAGGGGAAATAAAGAAGAAACAGAAAGCATGATTGTACATAGAGATTTCCTCCCTTCAAATAAAATTTCATAAGCAGCGCTAAGTAGTTGCAAAATAAAAGCCTCAGCTGGCAGAATCTCACATTAGATTATAACCACTTGATATAGAGATTTACTATTAATACCAACTCACGTGCAAATGGTACTTTTGACCTCATTTTATTGGTTTACATGTAATGGACAAAACATGTTCTACAGTTATTGTATTGACCTGGCTCTCTCACTGATTTAGAGTCTTTTTCTCCTCCTACTCCTCCTTCTCTACCTCCGCCTCTCCCTTTTTTTTTTTGTTAATCCACTGCTCTGTTGTTTCAACCTTTTTGCTTTCCTTATGTTTGCCTCTTCGTTTAGAAGTGACTAATGTGTATATTAGCTTCTTTGGACACACTATTGTGTATGGTTTTTCAGAACCACGTATGATTCTTGGGTTAACTTCTTAGGAGAATTACTTTCAGAACTGGACTCAAATTGAGACATTAGGCTAAAAGAAAGCATTAGGCTAAAAGAAAATTAGGGGATTGGGTGGACGGGGGACAGAACTCACCAAAAATTTTATTTTTAGATAAAAGTAAGCATGCATTGTGGAGCGGCAAAGAACAGTACTGGCTGTTAAGTGATGAAGGAATGGGTGTGAGATCTTGTTTTTACGTTCCCATGCTAATCAGCAGCTGTTTTTGCACTGAGTAAGAAATGTGCAAAGAATATATATTTGGCCCTGTCCAGACTGCATATTCTCCTTTTAATTTGTCTTTGCTGTGCTTTCTATTGCCATAAAACCTCATTTCATTTAGGCATCTTCTACTTTTTGTCAGGTGAATATTACACTTACATAAATATTTATGTTTGCTAGGGGGTGCCTTGAATGAAGTTGAAGTTCAATGAAACCTGATTCTGGAACAAAAAGGCTAGTTGTTTTTTTTTAAGATTCAGTCAGATTCCCAAAATATTCTTATATTTATGTCCTAGGCCTAATATACGCTGACTCAAGCATCAGAGTTTGATGCTGTAGTATAAAACTAGTATATATTACACAGTTAAATTATTTGAAGTCTTTCTAAGAAATATATGCTGCTTTTTTAAAGATGCACTTTTTTTGGATCTAATCCATCTATTTTTATTCCCAAGGAAGTAAAAATTGAAAAAAAAAATGGAATTCAGAAGCCACTGTGATCAGTATTCCAATTTTTGTCTCTTGAAAAAAGACAGTAAGAGCTATCTAAACTTAATAAAGTCAGTTCAGCTGCTGACAGTGTAGCATCTGAATATTACATTCAGCTTACTGCAATATCACAAAATTTAAAAGAATATTATAGGGAGTTTTTAAAAAAAATGTTTTTGAATGCTCAAAAATACTGCATTCAGCAATTGTAGTTATTCCCATTTATACATCACTTTGATGTGAAAAGCCGCATGGGTGGAATTTCAGGTGATATTTTTTTAGCTCTTTTTTTTTCTTCCCTAAATAAAGTATGATAACCTCACAGCAACTGGTTAAATTTATTTGTTATCTTCGGTGTGCCAGTCAATCTTTATGGCCTTTAGTATAGGTTAATCTAATCCTGAAGCCTGTTGGTCTTTTTCTTTTACTGGTGACCTGTAAACCTTGTATGTTCCTATTTCAAAACAAACCAACAGACAGGTTTACCCTCTCTCCGAATTATGAATATTCTCTATAATTTTTAACAGGTTTAGCCTACACAGCTACAGTATCCTTTGAGCAGCAGGCTAGTAAGTAGTTTTGTGAAGCCTATGCAAGCATGAAATTCTCAACAATCTAGCTCAGACCAATGACTCCAAGAGGCAGTTTTCACACGCACACAAAAGATCAGGATTTGTGTTTGTTTGATCGCTTGTTTCACTGCCCATCTCTTTAAATGTGTACATTTAAAAAGTTTGAGTTAGTGAAGACAGATAAGAAAGGATGTTACTTGATGTAGCCTTAGGAAAGCTCTGCTAAAAAATGTGGTACCTAATTTCTATCTACAATATAAAATCAGTATGTGTAATTTTGCTTGTTTATATTATGTATATTTATAATTGAATTATTTTGTGACACAGGCATCAAATAATGCTGCAGAATACAGTTGTACATATGTTAAATCCATTCAAACAATTTTTATGTATATTAAAAATCTATAGTTTGGTGGATTGTAGACTACTAATAAATTATTATAACTTTCTCTGGAAGTTAGAATGTCATTGCTTGCCGTGTAAAAGAATTACAGTATTTTCCTACACTCCACCAATATTATATATAGATAGATAGATAGAGAGATATCAGAATAAAACTAGTGATATGTATTTGTTTTTAAATTATAATGCTCATGTGGTTCTACCATTGTGATGAAAGCCACTTTTTCTAGTGGGGAGTAATTATTCAAATTTCTTCAAACTGAAAAAAATAGATAACTTTTTATTACCAATGCCTCACTAATATCAGCTCTTTTATATATAGGTCCAGTTTACATAACGTTTAAACACCTATGCAGTGTAATAAAATAAATTATATGAAAGTTTGCTCAGCTTGACCTTATGCATGTTTACTCAAAAGTAAGCCTCACTGAGTTCAATGCAGCTTCTACCCGGATAAGTGTGCATAGGATTGCAGCCTTATAAATAAATAAAAAAACTTTTAAGGAGTTCGATGAAAATCCATTTCGGTCATCGCTCAAAACGTGTAATGGTTCAAGCGATTTTGAAGCCAATGATCCATTTAATTTTGAAGGCAGTCGGGATTAGAAATTTAGCCTAGAAGTTCCCTGTTTTCTGTCGTATAACAGGTGGGTTCAAATTTGAGGAGCCAGACTGAATTTCTGGGTTATTCCACGCATTTAGAGTTCAGTGCTTTGTTGGTAATGAGTATGAGTTCTTGTGCACTTACAGTTATGAGAAGGATAAGGCGTTCTTTGAAAACTGATATTTAATACTTGTGTTACGAATAATATATATATATATCTGGACTCCTCCAATCAGCAGAAATTCCACTCAGTACTTTGGAGATCTCTGGATGCTGATTTTTGCCATTCAGTTCAAGGATCTTCTTTGATTACAAGGGTGAAGAGACCCCCAAGAATTTGTTCCAGAACCAGTGGGATACAAGTGCACCTCTACTATCTATGCCTTACAAACTTCAGAGGCCATATTCAAAACAGGGTTTTATCAGTGTATGCAATGGGGGGATGCAACCCCCCTCCTCTTCCTCCCCAGGTCAGACAGTATGGACAGTTCTCACACATATCTACCTGTATAATCTTCTGTACCTCTCATAACTGGTCAATGACTGTAACAAGTTGCATCAGGTGTTTTTCTATATACTTTTTACACAGATTCTATGTGATTAATGGAACTTAATTCAATGCATCATTTTATTGTACTAGTTCTTAAGCTTGTCTATTATTTTTTTTCTAGGTGACTGTGGTTTCTTGTGATTTTTATTGTATAAATGAAATGGCTGTTGATGCTTATTCCTTGTTACTAAGAATTTTTACCTTTTTGGGGGGGGGGAACAGCATTGCTATCTATGAATTAATAAATTTAAAGACTTCAGTTACTCATTGTAAATACAGTATCGTGCAAAAAAAATTTTTCCATTCATTTGAATTGATAGTGTTAACTGAATTTTGTCTAGACACCATTTCTGTTGATGAAATAAAGACATACCAGTATGTATTGTAACATTGTCTCTGGCGTCTGGATTTAATGTTGAGGGAGGGAATTAAAAACAGCCTCCAGTCAAGGTCATCTGGCAGTTATAACTATGCAGTCATAGTTGGCAGTAATATGGCTTGCTATTACTGTACTTTTTTCTGCAATATTTTTTAATTTTCCCAGTACTTGACAGTCAAAACATCCTTAGCCCATTCAAGGTACTGACATCTGCTGAGACTTAATAGCATTAAATTGGCTTGAAGGACTACCTGAAACAGGCAATGTTTTTCCTTGTCTGACATTCTTAAGTTAGAGTTCAGATATTCTCCAGTTAGTCACTTGTGTAAGTGCCCACATGAGTATATTTTCATGTTAAGCCAGAAGCCATGGTGTGATGAGCAAGTAAAGTCGTGGGTTTTTTTAACCACCATCTCTGATGTGGTATAATACGAAAACCTTGCCTATGATCTGTGATAACTGTTCTGACACATAGGAGCATCTGCAGGGGGGAGTTGGTTAAAAAAAAAACCAATCATAGTTGCCATTTTGTATTATTTATAATACACATACACATCCCAGTATAGAACCTCCAGGCAAATATAGAAACCAAGTAACTTTTTTTTTCTCCCAGTGATATTCCCATTTATTCTTTTAAACATTTTCTGATATCACAAGAGATTGCAGGTAAAAGTACAAAATAAATGAATTATTTTTCATCCTAATGTAATACCATAAACCTAATATCTAGTGAGAGATATGCAAAGAACAAATCCAAGTTCAAATAGATGCTGAATCAGTATATTAACAACTTCAACTGTACAGTCTGGGTTTAAGAAGTACAGTTAGGTATCAGCAGACTGATTCCGAATCGACCAATGACCTCAGTCAGTGGTTTCCTGTACAGGTAATTCCCCAGGTATTGATGGCAATTGGGACTTTGAGTTTCTATCACTATGTAAAGTGGTCATAAAACACAATGTCATATGACGACAGCATCACTTAGCTAAAGCAATCCCGCAATGCTGGTTGCCATGGCAACCACAGGACCATGTGGTCATTAAGAGGGAAAGGGCAGAAGTCCTGAGCAAATAGACTGGGGTGGGTGGGTCCGTGCTATATATGACGACTACAGGGGGGAGGGTGAGAGTGCCACAGGTGCTCCAAAGTGCGGCTGGGTACATGGGTGACTTGCGAAGGGGTGCCATAAGCAGGCACTACAGAGCATGGGTGGATGCACAGATGGCATGGGGGTTGGGGATGCCGTGGACAGTTGCTATGGGGCTGGGTTGGTGAAAAAGCAGGAGTGAGACTTCCTGCCAGCTTTCCTATTGACTTGTCTTGTGGCAGGGAAATCACAACTGCATGCCCATGGCTTGCTGAGATGTTATAATCATGACCCAGGCACCATGTGATTGGATTGCAAACATGTGACAACCAGGATGCTGCAGTGGCTGGAAATCCAAGGAATCAACGTAGATGCCCCTCAATTAGTATCATCATAACTTTGAACAGTCACTGAACGACTGTGGTTTTAGCCTGAGGACTATCTGTAGAAGTTAAGCAGGAGGAGCAAAATAGGGACTCTGAGGCACTCCACAGGTGAGGGACCATAAGCACAACTTCAGGTCTAAAGCACCCCAGGAGGTGCCAGTTATATCCGTCTTCACCAAAGGTCCTCTGCTGAATCCTTATCCATACTGGACGTAGCAAATTACCTCATTGGTGAGGCAGATAGCCCCGAATAATAGCATTTTCCCTTCACATTTTGCTGCTGTTTCCCCAAAGATGCTGCTTGTAGTAGCTGTCTATCAAGAATAGGCTAACCTTACTCATTTTGAACAGGCTCTGTGCCACAGTTGGTGGCTGCACTTAGTCAGCTAGAGAAGCTAATTAGGGTTGGCCCTGATTAGGGGCTTGGATGAGAGAACTACTGCGAAAATAAGAGTTGAATAACTAGATTGGGAAGCCAGAAAGAAGGCAGTGGCAAAAGACTTCAATTAATGCCAAGAAAATTCCATACTCAGGAGTTGAGTTCATTTCCAAGGAAACTTTATTTTTTTAAGATGTTACAGAATTGTATTATTTTCTAATATTAATTTAGCAAACAGAACAAATACTTTGTGATTCTATGCGCACTTCATTTAGAAGTTAATTCCCACTGACCTATTTTCAAGCAAATATTGATAGGACCAAAGCTGCATATTGATTTCTAAATTGTTTGAACAAAAATGGACTTCTGGTGCTTTTTATTTAACTCTTGATCCCTCCATAGTGGATGATCACACGGTACATTTTGCTGTGATTTTTTAAATTGCAGTTGATTTTAAAAAAAAGGTTCCACAAATTGGAGTTTATGAATCAAGTTCCTATTTTTTTAAGAATAATATATTCTTCTCAATGCTATAATGGATGAGAATTTTATGGCCTGTTTTTTAGTATCTGCTGGCATACAGAATAATTGCCTGGCAACTGTATGTAAGAATAACCAGTCAGTCAGTTTTTCCCACTACTTAAAAGACTTTTTTTTTTTAATCAAAAGGATATGTATCCTACTTTACTTGTCGGTTCACAGGTAACACTTCTTTACATGATCTAATTAAAAGCTGAAGGTTGCACCATGACTCTAGTTTACAGAAAACTGGCTTAATCCCAGATAACAAGGCATAAAATCGCAATCCTGTAAATTTAATTGCGAGGAGGATTTTTTTAGTGTTAAAAATACTGTTACAAAATGCAGACCTGGAAATTGGAGAGATAGCTGCTTTTCGCATAATTAATAGGTGTACAAACAACAGAAGAGGAGTCACGGTGGCACAGTAGTTAGAATGCAGTACTGCAGGCTACTTCAGCTAACTGCCGGCTGCCTGTAATTTGGCAGTTCAAATCTCACCAGGCTCAAGGTTGACTCAGCCTTCCATTCTTCCGAGGTGGGTAAAATGGGGACCCAGATTGTTGGAGGCAATATATTGACTCTGTAAACCGCTTAGAGGGGGCTGTAAAGCACTGTGAAGTAGTAAATAAGTTTAAGTGCTATTGCTATCTAAATAATTTGGATATCTGACCATGAATTCCATTTGTGGGTATGACTGCCAGCATGAAGACCTGCACTTTGGAATTAGTTGCACTGTTGACATGACTGGCCTCAGAAATACATATTTAAAAGAGGGAGAATACTTTCAAGTTTTAGCCTTTTTCAAGGAAGCTCCTCCAGCCAAGGCATAGAAGGTTAACTGCTCAATTCTGGGCTTCTCCCATTCCAACCCTGTGGGAAATTCTGAATATGGTCTATTCATGACCATATTTGAACACTGGTAAAAGCCCATGATATTTGTGAGGGTCTTATATTTAGTGGTGCCCAACAACAGGTTCCATCTACCAGGTTGTCTTCTGGCCAATGGCTATCCATTCCACCTGATGGCTTTGTAGGCATCAGACTTCATATATAGTCTGGAGCTAAAGGATGAAAATGAGTGTAAGAGATACCAAAGGAACAATACAGATAGTTCTTCACTTACAACTGGTTGCTTAATGACCATTTGAAATTACAAGGAGCATAGAACTGGTGCTTTATGGCCGGTAAAGCATTTCTGGTATTGTAAAAGGTTATGCTCCCCATTCCCCCATGGTCCCATGACTGCATTTCGATACTTGGTAATCTGCTCATTTTGCAGTGTGCTGTGGTTTCTTCCATTTGGAAGAATTGATTCGTGCCTTACAACTATGGCTTTCACTAAATGACCATCACGATTCACCTATTGACTGTTGCAGGTCTGGTCAACTTACAATCATAATGACTTACACACAGTCCCAATTGAGGTTGTAGGTTGAGGATCACCTGTACAGAAGAACTGGGGGGTTAAGATGAGATACCTGAGGGGAAGAGAAGAGTGTGACGGAGCAAACGCTAAAAAAAAGAATTCAGAAAAAGGAGAAGAGATGCATAGGAAAAAAAATAGAAAGATAAAGGAAAAAGCTAGCTTGTACAGGTAGCCCTCGATTTACAGCAATTCATTTAGTGACCGTTCAAAGTTATAATGGCACTGAAAAAAAGGGACTGATGACCAGTTTTTACAGTTGTAAGCATCCCAATGGTCATGTGATCAAAACACAGTTGAAGCATGCCCATGGTCCTGTGATCAAAATTCAGATGCTTGGCAACTGGTTCATACTTATGACTGCTGCAGCATTCCAGGGTCACGTGATCCCCTTTTGTGACCTTCTGACAAGCAAAGTCAGTGGGGAAGCCAGATTCATTTAACAACTGTGTTACTAACTTTATCAGCTGCAGTGATTCTCTTCATAAATGTGGCAAGAAAAGTCATAAAATGGGACAAAACAAATTTTCACTGAACAACAGAAATTTTGGGTTCAGTTGTGCTCGTAATTTAAGGACTACCTGTAATGAATATTTTCTTTCTTGCAATAAGGGCCCTTTCTTAAGTTATGTTCCTCAGGTAATTTGAGCTTACCTTACTAAGAGCAGTCTTCCTTTCAATTCACCAAACCTTTAAACACAAGTTCTATCTTCACCACAAACTGGGCTTTAGTTATGATTTGACTTGAAACAAAAATCTCTCTATCTATGATTTCCGTAGGCTTAAACAGCCTCTTCTTAATTTTCGGACCTCCTATTTCCCCTTTATTATATTCAAACTGTTCTTTAAAGCCTCTTCCAGCAATTAGACTCACTAATATTCTTTTTTTTCCCACCTCACTCTCTCCAGCCCACTTATGAATTCCTTCTTTCAGATGACTCTGATCTTGCCATTTAAAAGAATCCTTCCGTTGTGTCCGCCACGGATAGGGTGACATTTTGAGTCGCTTCCGATCACCGTAGACCAAGGGGCTGTATGCTGGCTCCCTGGGGGATTTGCTGTTCCCCCAGTCCACCAACTGGTGAACCTTTTTTCCCCCACCCACCTGGGTGATTCTTGCTCGGTTCCGATTGAACCGAGTTTCCTTACAGTGCGGATTTCGGATATCCCCTGCGGAGCACAGGGAGACTCAGTACCGCCATGGCATTGGCCACATCCTTTCCTCTCAAGAGCAGCCTTCCTATTTACCTCTCTGGCTGGCAATATAACAGATTTTTGCATTTCTTTCTCACCTTTAATTCTGCTCATCTGGAATGCAGCTTTATTAGTTATAAGAAAGCCCTCTCCCCAGGCAATTGATTTCTTCCCTTATGGTGTATTATTGATAGTTTATTTTTAATGCAAGTTTACCCCACACACCCTCCCCCCCGCCTTGTTTTCCCTTACATTATTGCGGACGGGAATAGCTCCAGGTTGAAAAACCCAGAACAATCCCTATATGCATTGAAACCCAATTATTTTGGAAGCAGGAGCAAAAAAGGCTATGAAAGTGCTTATGCTGGAAGCCGCCAAATTAGGGGAAAAAATGTAAATTATTTATTTGGAAATCTTGTAGGTGGAATAAACAACACCCCCTCCTCTGAAGTAGGAGTATTCTCTCTTTAAAAAATTAAAACTGTTCAGCCCATATCTATTTCAGGGGTGAAATCCAGAAGGTTCCAACAGGTTCTGGAGAACCGGTAGCGGAAATTTTGAGTAGTTCAGAGAACCAGTAGCGGAAATTTTGAGTAATTCAGAGAACTGGCAAATACCACCTCTGGCTGGCCCCAGAGTGGGGTGGGAATGGAGATTTTGCAATATCCTTCCCCTGGAGTGGGATGGGAATGGAGATTTTACAGTATCCTTCCTCTGCCACGCCCACCAAACCATACCATGCCTACCAAGCCACACCCACAGAACCAGTAGGGAAAATTTTTAGATTTCATCACTGCCTGGAAGTGTTGAGAGATATATTCCATGGATAAATGAGAAAAGCTGGTGTTATGATTTAGACCTGTATCCCTGAGCTCAGAATGTAGTAATCCTCGATTCTGTTCCTCAGACCTATCTACACTGATTTTGAACCATAGGATGGATGAAACTGTCTGATAAAGATTTGTGTTTCAGGCCTGAAGACTGTTCAAAATATCAGAGTGAGCTGTGATGAGTTTCTTCTGATGGGACTTAGATACCAACATCTGGACCCTCCTTCACCTAATATTGATTACATTCCCATCAGGCTGGATCTCACTGATATCAGAAGCAAGCTGTTGTATAAGGTAAATGTCTTAGATAAAAGGCCAAAATCAGTTCTGGTTTATCTGACTCTAACATCAAATCCAAATGCAACGGAGTCCTTATTTGTTCCGACTCTCATATTTTAAAACAGTCCCAGATATCCTTCCACAAATGGTCTGGATTTTGGTTACTTAAAAAAAAAAACCTTAAGTGATGATCATAGAATGTGTTATGATTTTAGCGGATATTAGATAACAGTAATTGTTCTCAAATATTCTCTTTCTTTGTCATATAGTACTGTAGAACAGGGGTCCCCAACCTTTTGGACCTCAGGGACCACCAAGGTCATTATTTTAAAACCCATGGACCCTAATTCATAATTTTAAGTCCCGCAGACCACTAATATGATTTTTAAAAAAAAGATAAATACATTTGTAGAATAATGATCGGAGAACTTCCATTTTATTAATATGAAATGCACCTGCTTAACATAACAAAATCATAAATGCTTATTTAATTATAACAAAATCATAATTGCTTATTTAATTATAACAAAATCTTTAAAGGTTGTTTAATTGTAACAAAATTATTAAAGGTAGTGTAATTATTACAAAATAATTGAAGCTTATTTGATGGTGGCTTGCTGATATTGTTGGGAAAGTCAGTCCCATATTCCAGAGCTGTAGCTGTAGTCCCTCCCCTCCCCTCCCCTCCTCCCCTCCCTTCTCTTCCCTTCCCTTTCTTCTTCCTGGACTGGATTAATTACACTCAACCATATCTGGCCCAGGGGCCAAGATTTCTCCATGGACCACCGAAATGTTCTTGCGGACCTGTGTTCTAAGCTATATGCATTGATATAAAAATATATATAAAACATTTTATATAACAAAACCTCATAAGCACAAAGCTTGCTATGTCTTGTGAAGCCAGTGCTTTCTAGGAAAATCTTGCCCTCTTCTGAGTTCACACCGATCTAAGCCATTATTTGCTTAATAGTGGCTTCTTGAGTAAACTATAGTTGGCTGGGCCCACATAACAAGAAGACAAATCCCGTCAACTCACAAGATGGAAAACGGAACCCCATCTGTTTATCATTATCTGCAAATAGGATTCAAACAAAATGCTAAGCCTTCGTGTGGTTTCCTTGGATTGGTTTAGTATGTTACCTGAACTCAACTGCTGTATTTTATGAGCCATGATTTAATGCGCCACGTGAATCCAGATATTATCATTGCAGTGATGCATTTCAAAAGAACCATCCGGAACTCTGCTCCACGATGAGCAGCTATACACATCTTTTAAGTAAATAGATAAACTGAAGAAAGAAAGACCTTGAAATTGTCAAGTGGAGGCTTAGAGGGAGGGGTGGCCATCCTTCACTCAGCAGTTGGTTAACCTGAGACTCCAAGGACTCAAAAAAAGACCTTGACCTAAGAGACGTCCCAGGCAAGACAGACTTCAGTCCTACACTTAGGTAAGAAAAACCAAAAGTATACATATAAACTGGGTGAAACCAGGCTTAATAGCAGCAACTGCGAGAGGGATCTTGGAGTCTTAGTGGACAACCAGTTAAATATGAGCCAACAATGTGCAGTGGCAGCCAAAAAAGCCAACGCAATCCTAAATTGCATTAACAGAGGGATACAATCAAGATCAAGGGAGGTACTAATACCACTCTACAAAGCCTTAGTAAGACCACACCT
>JANHGD010006699.1:10524-20767 GCA_027560375.1 Imantodes cenchoa
CCACAGAGTCAGGCAATGCATTCCAGGCATTGACTACTCTGTTGCTGAAGTCATATTTTCTGCAGTCGAGTTTGGAGATCATTTTTAAATTCCTCTTATGGGATTGGGGATTGGAAGCTATGGAGCTATGGAAACCCTTTAAAATACAGTCTAAAGAGTCAGACTACAAACTGGATAAATTAATCACCAGTATATATTGTAGGTTTCATGCCACTTGCATCATGGGATCACAAAAGCAATGATTAACAGGCCCACGTTGCAATTTCCTTAAGATAAAACTAAAATTTCCAAGGGATTATTATAATCCAGGAGTCAACTAATTAATTAACCAGTGAAAAGACAATGATGTTGGTAATTTTTAACTTTGGGTTTGTCAATCTTAGAGTGTGATTTAAAAAAGATGATCTTTTTAAATTTACAAGCTGATATGTTTTCAACTCCAGTTCTCCAAGTTTAAAAACTTTGCCAAAGGATTTTAATCTTGTTTTATAGAGAAAACACACACACACATACACACAGAGAGCTAAAACTGCGGAAAGTAAGGAATTGGATATTAGCATAGCTTTCCTGTGGTGTAGTGAACATTAGAAAGAAGGTTGGATTTCTCTCTCCCCACCAACACCCCATTATGCATTCTCCACAGGTATAGAATGGTCTGCCTGTCTCTATGAAATAGTCCCAGAATTCCTTTGCTCCTGCCAGGATATTCTATATTATTTAAAGAAGCCAATGGGCTCACCATTTGGTTTCAAGTGAGTGAACAATCAGAAGAAACCAGTGACAATCATATTTGTAGATTCAGAAAGTATTGTAAAAAAAAAAAATCTTTAATAAAATTTGATCAGAGATTCACACCAATGAAACATTTTTCTACATATTTTCCTAATATATTCTGCATAAGAACAATTATTTGAATTCCCCAGCCCCCCAACCCAAACCATTCTCAGTGGTGGGTTGCTCCTGGTTCGGACCGGTTCTTAGAACTGGTAGCACTGGTGACAGGAGGCTCTGCCCACCCGCTCAGGATGCTTCTGCGCATGCACAGAAGCAGCGAGCATAAAGGGTTTTAGAACCTACTACTGGTTCTCCTTCCAATCCAAGAACTTTTCAAGCTGCAAACCTCCATAGGCCCAAAATGTGTTCATCAGATTGATATTTTCTAGGAAGACTTGTCTGCTTTTGTTGCTTTTGTTTGCTGCTGTTGTGTAATACAACAATCAAACACATCGTAAGCAGGCTTCTTCTGGTGCACTCATGAAGCTTTCAGCATTACAAACTACTTCATGTAGTGAGAATAATTTAACAAAAATGGCAGGAAAAGCTCCATCCTGAGAGCCAATTTGGTGTAAGGCGCCATGGTAGAAACTGGGAGACGGTGAATTGAGTGACTAATGTCACTCAAATTACATCAATCATTTCAAACAATCAGGATTACAGCCTAGGAATCTGAAGGGGGAGCAATGCAGATATAATGGCAGGAGAAACTTGGTGAGGAATTCTCCCTATATTTGATGTTCTGGAAAGGGGGATTTTTTTCAGGTAAAGCACAACTACTTCCTAGTGAATGTGTTTGCTTGTGCTTCTCCAGCCTTAGGAAATGAAATGTAATAGCTACATTTTTAGTTTTAAAAAAGTACTAATGAGCAATTCATCATGTTTCATACATTACTAACAAATCAAGGTCTAACTACCTAATCTCTTTCTAATTATTTCATAATAGAAATATTTACATTTATAGCTTAACGCAAGTTAATTTTAAATGCTACTGAGATTTAACATTCAGCTACTTAATTTTTAATCAATCTTCTGTTCATGACTGTATTAATCTGCTACGTAATGCACTCGCATATGTGATCGGCAGTCTCAAATACTCCCCACAAAGCTCCATCAAGTATTTGCTGGTGGTAGCACAAAACTATTTTTTCTTGCTGAGTGAGACTTGATGATATATCATTGTTCTCTCATGGAATAAAGCTGAGCTGCATCGCCAATTTATTTATTTTTTAAAAAGAAAACACTGTACCATTCATTGTAGGATAAATATACGTGTAATAATAAAGTAACCAAGTTTTTTTAAAAGTGAATATAATATCTGCTTAAGTCCATGATGCACATCTTCCATGGACCTAAGGCTATTTTTGAATTTTCACTGAAAATTCAAAAAGTGCAATGCAAATATGAGTGCCATCAGAACTCAAATTGGGCATGATATTGCGGAGATGGGAGAGTTTAAATCAGAAAATGGGAACTCTGGGAAAGCAACCATTTTGTTTGCCAATATCCATCAACCAATTAAAAAGCTCATTTGGGGAATAATGATCAACTCAGAAAGGCATTCTAGGGGCTATAAAGATAAGTATGGGCCCAGTTGGCTGCATTTTTAAAACTTGGTACTTAGTTTAATGTCCTTAATCTGTTTTAGAACATGATTCAATTTATAAATCTCAACTCTTGTCTCAAAGAATTAAACTGATATTAAACTGATATTTTGATTATCAAATCATGTTATTATCATAAAAATATAATTCGAAATATATAATTATATCTACAAAAATCCCTACCCCTTCTGTATGTTACAGTAGGTTTGACCATCAGATCAGCAACTAGTTGTTTGTGGCAGTGCAAATTTCAGGTTTTAATTTGCATTTGGAATCAGTAATTACTATGTGATAGGTTTATTGTCATTTAATAGTTTTCAAACTCACCTTGGAAAATTTCCTGATAAAAATTATATAACTGTTTAATTACAACAATTAATCTTCTAAAGTTTTATGTTCTAATAGACAGAGAGATAGTGTAAGCTTGGTTAATTTATCAAATTTATATAGCCACCCATCTTCCCAAAGGTGACTCTGAGCAGTGACAAATAAATAAAACAGCCAATATAAAACAGATAAAAATCTAAAAAGCCCACAGTAATAAATAACATTTAAAAAAAGAAAGACATCCAGGTTCCAGCGTCACTGTTATCAGTGAGATGGGCAACAGGAAGAGCCTTGTTGGTGCAGGGGTTAGAATGCAGTACTGCAGGCTAATTCTGCTGACTGCCAGCAGTTTGACAGTTCAGTCCTGGCCAGCTCAAGGTTGACTCAAACTTTCATCCTTCTGAGGTCAGTAAAATGAAGACGCAGATTTTACAGAGTCAGATATGCTGATTCTGTAAAAAAACTCTTAGAGAGGGCTGATGTTGAAGCCAAAGAAAAGGTTTCCTTCTGGCAAAATCCTCCATGCAGATCATTGTTGTATAAGCAATATTATATGGGAGACTTGTGGCCAACTCCACGGTGGAATTTTTAGAAAGCTGTTGGAAGTAATATGTGGGTTCTAATTTGGAAGTAGAGTATTCAAGGAGTTCTAGCAGGGATTTTCTTAGTTGCCTTCAACAGTTCTCTTGTAACTTCCAATTCTTAGTTCAAGTAGTCCTTGAATTAGGACCATTTGTTCAGTGACCATTTAATGTTGTGATAGTGCTGAATGAAGGGACTTATGAATTGTCTTTAAAGTCCTGGTCATTGCAGCATCCCATAATCACTAAATAAAATTTGGATGCCTGCAATCTTGCCTGACTGCTTCCCGCCAACAAAGTTAATAGGGAAGCTGACAAGAAAGGTTGCATGTCACCCACACGAGTCTTCTCCATGTCTCCTACCTTTCTTCACTAGTATGTGTCAAGATTGAATCACTTTGCTTCTTTCAAAACTTAACACTTTTCAACTTGCCGGTGAACTGGGGGGAGGGAAGGGAAAAATGGAATGTGGAGAATGTATGCAGAGATCATGAGAGCTTGGAGCCAGCAAGATCACTGCTGCAGGTGCTTGAGAAAGAGATGGACTGTCTCATAATTGGACAAGGTGATCAACCCGGGAAGTGGAGAAGGAGAAAGTATTGTTTAACAAAGCAAGCCTCTGTGCGGGAAACCAGAGCTGGTTTCGTTTCTTCAGTACCAACATCATGTAGCCAATAAAGTTTTACTTTGGGGAATTCAATTCTCCTGAGAGTATTTCCTTGTTTTGAGTTTGCTAATTGAACAGTTGACATTATATATCCCTGGACCATCTTTCCCTAGCTTTCCTGCTTTGGCACACATACACCACACATTCTTTCCTCCACCTTTCTGTGCTTACCCACACACTTACATGCCCACCTTCCTGGGCTCCTGTTACACTATAGCATGCCCATTCTCAACTCATACATGTCCTGTACTAGGACTCACATGGCCTCCCTCAAGCCCCTTACAGCACTCCTGCATTCTTTATCATGGACTTTCTCCACTTCCCGCTTAAATTTCTGCATGTCTTGAGTTATGTCAACAAAGACTTCCTGGATTGCCACTGCCAAGCAATGCAGTCCCATGACATGACACTTTATGACTGCATTGCCTAGTCATTACAATTCCAGTGTCAAGCGCAGTCATAACTCAAGGACTACCTGTAGTGTTTTTACAGTTAGAATTGGAAGTATTCTTTATAACCTTTCCCTGCTTGGTAAGAGTGAATTATCTTCCTTTCAAAAGTTCAGATAGCAACTGTTTAGAGTAACCTACTGACACTGAAAATAAACTGAACAACTGTTACAACCAGAGAGGTTAGAAGGGTCAGAATATTTCTTGCTGGTTGAATTTTCTTCATCTGGTTAATTCACAGTGAGCCTAACAAGCCAACTTCACTATACAATATTTTAAAAAGTGATCCTGAATCATCTAGACCAGGGACGGGGTCCTCTTACCGGCATACCGGTGCGATGCGCGGCCATCCTCACATTGCATGCACACACGCATCCCCTCACACGATTTTGCTCCCGCGCATGCGCAGAAAGCAAAAAAAAAAGAGGCAAAAATTCAAAAAAAAAGAGATGGCGCCACATGACGGACCGGCAAAGATGGTACCGGAGCCATTGCACGCAAATTGTGCAATAGGCAAGCCGCTACTGGGACGGCAGAGTGCCCCACACTGGTAGGAACCCACCCCTGATCTGGACAGATATCCAAACCTTCGTCTTGACTCATTCAGTATTTTCTTTTCCTTTTAAATAGGCAAATAACTACACATAGATAAAAGCATTCATTCCAAATAGCAAAAAAGAAGAAGTCATGTTTAATCTTGTGCTTGTAGAAGTTGTACCAAACATTCACTTCAGAGATGCATTGAAACAAGCCATTTGACCAAAGGTGCCTATTTAAGTATTGATATTCCACATTAGAATGTATGATTATAAAAAAAAATCAGAAAGTTTACGTTTTCAGCTAAAACATATAAAATAAAATATAGTTTCTTGAGTTGAGATGAAAGACAGCTCAAATGTTTCCCCTTCTCTGTCTTTAAGGCAACAGAAGAATAGCAAAGGATGATAGAAGGATAGCTGCAAATCTTAGCATATTGCATAGAACCACAATGGGATGGAGAAAGTGGCACGGTATGCGGACTATTGTCTCTAATCTGCAATGGCACCTGGGAAATACCGATAGACAAAGCTAAAGTTGTCAATGTATTTGTTGTTCATACTAGGTCTAGGATGCTAAAAAGTGCTATCTTCTCTCTGCCCTAACAATACTCCGCTTAAGCAAGAGACCTGACCAACTACTGTACTTTGAGCTTGTTAACTAATGCAGTCTGTGAAAGCCAAGTAAGCAAATACTTTCTATATCTAATCTCAGTAAATCATAGGCTCTAAAGCCAGGATGATTTTTTTAGTCAGAACAAAACAAAATTTCTTGGATTTTACTAAGCACCTGGCTTTCACCTACATCCAATTACCAGCCTGATGGATGACATTTGAAGGAAGAAGCAATTAGGGTTTGGGTAGGTTGGGTTTTTTTTTAAACTCTCCTAATATAGACAAGGGCTCTTGTGAGTAGTTATATAATCCAGAGGTCTTTTGTTTTAGAACTTCCTTCATGCCTGAATATTTTTTTTCCAGAAAGTGATGGTGGAAGATTGCTTGTGTTGTTTTACACATATACTGTACGTATTATGATACATAAGACCATATGGCTATTTTGAGTCTTGTCTTAGTGCTTCATTGGATTTTAATGGAAAAACCTGCCAGGGAATTTTATGTGCATTTGGAGAAAAGTGCTTATAGCTATATGCTTACTCTATTAAGGCAATAAACTATTATATTATCAATAGTTATTGAATGAAATCCAATAGAAATGCTGGGGAAACATGATTTACTCCTAGTTACAACTCTTCTGTCTGTGTCCCTGTGCATGATAACACAACCTCCAAAATCAATAGCCCTTAATGTATGTGTATATATATATCTATATATCTATACCAAGGGCGGGTTGCTACCGGAATGGGATACTCTGCCATCCCGGTAGTGCCCTGAATATTGTGCAATGGCTCCGGTGCCATTGCAACAGAGTTGTTGCACGCCGCCATGTTTTTTTTGTAATTTTTGCTTCCTGTAATTTGCAGGAAGCAAAATCGCACACGTGGGGGCGCGCGCATGGGTGCATGCGCACACGCATCCTTAGGATGCATGCGCATGCACTGGAGTGCTGGTGCAAGCAACCCGCCCCTGAGCTATACATATATGTGCATAATGTAACCAAATTTTACCAATATTTTTAAGAGCAAAGAAGAAGCGTAGAAATTGTTATTCAGGGGAAAAAAAACTTGCCAGCAAAGGCTCTTTATCTAACTAGTAGTACAGAGTGCTCTGAATAAAAAAACAGTTGGGGATGATGATCTTCACCTAGTCAAAATATAAAAACAAAGAAAATATATTGATTTATCCAGGGTCATAACATTTTAAACAGTTTAGAGAAAATGACAAGTCCTGCATTTTCATCATGTTCTTCATATGTTTGAAACTTATAGCTACTGAAAAGCAGATGTTAGTGATCGATTTCTATTGATATTTGCAGCACAAAAGCCAGAACAGGTTCCATAAAACTAGTCTCTTCTACATCATAAGGATATTTTATATACTATGATACAAATTCACAGAAAGTGCAGAATTTCAATAAAAATGCTTTTAAGTTTTAAAAATCATGGGAGGTTTCAAAAAATTCAAAATTGCAAACAGCAAGAATATAAAAAAAATCAATAAATATTTCCCTTATAAAGTTACAACTTACAACTAAGTCCCATTGATTTAAATGAATCTAGTTTAATTATCTTGGTCAAACCTATTACACATAGAATAATCAATCCAATGCCATTCTGATATATCTTACTATAAGTGCTACCTGGTTTTTTTGCCTGTGCTGCTTGGTGCTTATGAGATTTGTAGTCCAAAATATCAGGCTCACTTGTTGTTTACTCCTTGTGTACACCATAATTTAGGTTTGTACTTAAATATGTTTAAATGTTAAATATCCTCGTAGGCTAAATGAACCAAATCTTTAATCTGGCTTCTGATGTAATTATACTTGTATTCTAAAGTGATTTGCTTGATGACCATCTCATCTACATGTTCTCCATAGCATCTCTTATGCTAAACTGGATATGTTCATGTGTGATACTAACTATCCGTAGCACATGTTCAGACCCTATATCCAATTCTGCTGCTGGAGGAAGATCTGGGAAGACTCCGACCAGACACGACTTAGAGTTGCTATTAAGGCCTACCTCATGGCAGTAAGAGTGGAAAAAGAACAGTATTTTAATTGTATGTATTAATGTAGTGTATATTGGAGGTGGTGATTCTTTGAGAGCTGTATGCAACAAAATTTAATTTTAATGTATGCCAATTAGTGTACATTTAAAGTGACAATAAAGATATTCTAAGTCTGTTCTAAGTCTACAAACACCTTGTGCACCTTGTTGTAGACTGGCCCTAGTGACACACAGGCCTGGTCCCAACAGTCAAAGGTACTAAAAAGGAATTGGCTTACCTTGGTCGGGCTGATCTACTTTCACAAAATTATTTGCGTTAAATGTTACCGAAGATCTCTCATTTTTGGGACGTGTGTTTGCGTATTCTTTCTCTGCTGCAGGCGTATTATTTGGGATTCCTACAAGAATGGAGAGATTATTTCTATTGATTAAATAGATTATAGAAAGAAGTATGCTGCAACCATACACAGGAGCAAATTTATAGTTCTTTGTAGAACTGCTGTGAAGATTGTTATTTCTTTTCTTTTTTTTTTCTTTTTTGCCCTTTTAGCTTTCTCTCTGATTTATTTTTCTTTGTAAAAACAATTCAGAGACTAGTGTTCAAGTTAATGACCGAAGAAACAGAAGCTAAGCAAAATCCACTAGTAATTTTTTCTTTTCCTCACTTTATTTATTTATTTATTTATTTATTTATTTATTTATTTATTTATTTATTTAATTATACTTGTATACCGCCCCTCTCCCGGAGGACTCGGGGTGGTTCACAGCCTAGTTATAAAAACACATAAACACATCAATAATTTACAAATTACAAATATTAAAATATCATTAAAAGAATTAAATCGTTTGGCTGTTTAAAACCCCTATAAAACTGATCGACCAAATTTAAAACAGTCTGTCAGGCTAGGCCTGCTTGCCGGAACAGCCAGGTCTTCAATTCCCGGCGGAATAATTTGAGGTCGGTGATCTTCCGTAACTCCGGCGGGAGGTCATTCCATAGAGTAATGGCGCCCACAGAGAAAGCTCTCCTCCTGGGTGTCGCCAGCCTACATTGTTTGCCGACGGCACCCAGAGGAGTCCCCCTCTGTGGGAGCGTACTGGTCGGAGGGAGGTTGATGCTGGTAGCAGGCAGTCCCGTATATAACCAGATTGAACTGCCATTTGTCAGAAATGGTGTAGGGTCTCCTGCTTGAGTGGGGGGTTGGACTAGATGACCTATAAAGTCCCTTCCAACTCTGGCTAAGAACTCTCCCACCAATACTGAAAAAGCAAGCCACTTATATATAAACAGACAGCAAACCCCACTCCCTTCTAACTGATGATGTTATCTTCCAGTAGTTAGGTAATGAAATGCCTGAGAGAAAGGAACCAAGAGCACACCAAAGACCTCACACTTATTCATATTTTTGCTTAAAACATTTGCACAACTGAAGCAATCTCTCTGCTGAGATTTGAGATCCGGCTTAGATTTTCCATAAAATGCTGTATCCATAGGATTGCAATATTTTCTTTTTTTAATTTTAAAAAAGCGATTTTTGTTTCATAAGATGTAGTAATAATAACAGAACACAGTAAGAAGAGTACCATTTTCTGGTCTATAATTGCCACTGAGGAGAACACAGCTTCACTTAAAGCAATAGCATCATTACAGGAATAACATAACAGAATGTGCAAGTATTTTAAAGGCCTACAAGAATGATAGATGAAAAATGCTAATTCCTGATGCCTAAAGAATGTTATTTCAACATAAAGGTCATTTCTTCAATTTTGTGGAACATCCTCAGCTGAGAATGGTAAATTAAAAACTTCAGCTGCAACAAAGACGTACTGTACACATGTAGACCCAGGCAAGGTTAAAAAAAAAATTTAAATTCTTCATCAAGGTTGATTGCTAGAATTGTAACAGAAAGCCTAGTTTCAATAATAACTTTTAAAAAATGAAACACTCGTGAACCTCATCACTAAGGGCAGTATGAAAGCGAAATTAAAGAGATGCATTTTGACATCCTTTCTAAGAGCAGAGAGACTTGGGGCCAATCACAATTCCATCCCACTGTTTAGAAGTAATTAAAGAGAGGGCCTCCCATGAAGAGGAAAAAGTCTGGAGAGATTAATTATGAGAAAAGTGAGGCAATAAAAATCCATCCCTTAAGCTTGAGTCATGTATAAACCCAAATTTAAAAGCTAAGAAATGAGGACTGAGAAGCCCTTAAATCATCATGATATTTGACATACGAATTCTACTTTCCTCTTATCCATTCATCTAGTTAATTCCTCATTCAAAGACTGTCTTCAAATTTCCAAGCCTAATCTGTATGGGAATGAAAGATTTAACGAATGTTTGGAAAATGATATTTTGCTCAATCATAATGTACCCAGGGGTGGGCTCCTGGGGGTAATGGCAGGGTTTGGTTGATCCTCTAGCCAAGGATCGTTTGGCAAATCCCCAAATACCACCCCTGTCTGGCCACGCCCATCCCACCTTGCCTCTCCCTGCCCCTCCCAGGAGTCTCCACGCGCCCCATTCATCATTCCGGGTAAGTGCAGGGGCGGAGAGGGTCTGGGAGGGCAAAAAATGGGACTGCTGGAGGTTCCAGAAGTCCAGAAATGGGTCTGTTTCCATCCTCCAGAGTGCCTCCGGAGCCCGGGAGAAGCTGTTTTTACCCTACCAGAGGCTC
>JANHGD010006707.1:27096-42862 GCA_027560375.1 Imantodes cenchoa
CCTGTTTGTTTCAAATTTGGTTGTCAGTGCTGAGTCGGTCAAAGTCTCCTAATAAAGTTTCTGTACATTTCTCTTCCGGTTCCTAACACCATGGGAAATTTGTCTTTTCCCATGGTCTTAGGTGACCCCTGGGAAACAGTCGTTCAACCACCCCCTCCCCCAAATGGATCCCGAACCCCAGGTTGAGAACCACTGCCATAGAGGGACTTTCATGTCACATGGAGATAGACACAAGCTCTGCCTTCACCATTATGGCCTGTTGAACCCTGAAGCAGCTCATGCCCACCATCGCAAGGCAGCAGCTGAAACCACAAAACATATGAATAAACGACTTCCAGGGCAATCCCATTTGTATGCTCAGCCGAACAGAGGTTCCAATCAGTTTCAAAGATTTCAGAGGGAAGCTGCCATTAACAGTCATTGACGGACACAGACGGACTCTTCTGGGAGTGGAATGGCTCAAGCCCCTAGGCATTGGCATCACGGGGCAACTGTAGCTAGGAGAGCCTTTGCATAACTTTGGTAGTACGCTAATTGCATCCATCCAGTGAGGCCCTGCTCACTGTCACTCATATCCTTGTAACCTCTCTCTGAAGCTGAAGAGTAAAGTCAGTAACTCAGGGGGAGAATGGTAGTTTTAAAAAAGTTTTTGGTGGATGGAACATACAGATGTTCCAACAATTATATCTTAGAAATGTCTTTGATAGAATCAGCTACAAGCAGATATTAGACAACTGAAGCAACCATTGATGAGGCCAGGTGCAAGGGATTGCCTAGGGTGTCAAACTGGATTTCTTCAAAGGCCGGATCAGCATTGTAGTTCTCCATGGACCAGCCGGGGGGGAGGGAGACGGGATGGGATGGACATCTCCTGCAGCACCCTGCTGGCCAAAACAGGGCATGGGGCATCATGTTCCCCCTACGCACCGTTTTCAGCCTGCATGGCCTCCTGCAGCATTCTGCTGGCCAAAACCAGCCTGTTTTGGCTAGCAGAGGCCTCATGGGCCATTCCTTTAATATTTTCGGGCTGGCCCTGTGGGCCAGATCTAAGCACTCCACGGCCCGCAGGCCTTGAGATTGACATCCCTGACCTAGAAGAAAGTAAAATGTGGCAGACGTACCAGCAATGTTTGAGCCAGCAGAAGTTAAGAAACATTGTTTTCAACATGGAACAGAAAAACACAATTGAAAGATGCATGCATAGCGGGCTGGGAACGAACAGTCCATGGCACCATCTGTTCCTGCCTCCATAACTAGGTGACACAGGTCATTAAATATAATCTTTAACACTTGCTCATATACTAAATATCAACTGCTTTCCAAGAATTATAATTGGTTGCAGATGTATGGTAACAAGTTTTAAAAAATAATCTTACTATCTGATTAGTTGCATTCCAGTGACAAATAGTGATGGAAGTAGACCTTTTAAGACATCTTGTCCAATCCCTGCTGTACACAAGAGTCTTAGCATTCCTGCTAGGTGACCAGCTACATAAACAGAACAATAAACAACCTTCTGATTATAAACTTGTCGTTTGGTGAAAAAAACACGGTCTAGTTTTCTCTAATTCTTATCAATCTGTAGCAATATGCCCATCATCTTTTTGGTTTCTTGTACTGTCCTCCTCTTTTGTAACTTCTCTTAGTCCTATTATTGTATCTGGGGAGTTAATATTAGTACCTTGCTTGATTTACATATGGGGTGCTTTTGTTAAACTGGAGATGGATACTGATGTCCAAATTAGGAGATTCATGGTTCAAACAGCATTTGTGGGAAATTGCTGGGAAGTAGTAGCATGTGCCTATCAAAATAGGAATGATTAATATATTTTGCTATCAGAACCTCAGGCTCACTTACACAGTAATATTGTAAATAAACATGCAATAAATTATACTTTGTCACCCCACACATACTTGCAGCTCACTTTGATTCATGGATCATGGAGGATGCTGTCTAATTGCTGGATCTGCATTTGATTTAAATTCATATAGTCATTAGAGTTTGATAAAGAGTTATTAAGGCCTAAGCTTGCCCGTTATGGAATGTTTTCTTATACAGGATTCTAAATCTTACTACAAACATGATAAAAATTCTGAGGGCTGGCATAGATTTACTGATAGGGTAGAGCAAAGCAAAAGTTTTGAATTCTGCAGAATACACCCAAGGTATGCTTGCTTTCTGCTCCTCTATCACCTGCACCAACTCTTACTCTGCAAAAGTCAGCCTGCTTGGGCTCTTCAGCACTCTCAAAGGAAGAAATTGCCTAAAACTCCTTCAGCTTAAATTTGTCAAGTCGCAATGTTAGAGGCATTGAAAAAGCCAATGAAAGACAATTTATTGAGTAAAAGAAATTCTGATCAACTATTTTTTTCCCCATCAGTATTCCTGTCACACGAAGAAAGAAGATTCATAATAGCAGTCAAAATATACAAATTGAGTAATTAGGTATACATTTACCAAAAGGTCATATTGTTTTGAATAGACTCTTGGACTTGAAAGGTTTCCTCGAAATTAATGCCCAAGAAACTGTAAAGAATAACAAAGCAAACTTGCTAAAATTAATTTGCAAACCTCTAGATAATGTGTGGTAAATGATTATGACATAAAGTGAAATGCTCCACTTAAATAAAAATAGATCCAGGAAAAAGAAAATAGATTGAGGCTGCAGTTTGTTTAGACATTTATTTTATCGAAATATAAACAAAGGCTTAAGAAGAAAAAGAAGAACAATATTTTTCATAAACCCTCAGCATATTTCAAGCTTAGATAAGAAGAAAATGACTATTAATATTACATGAGTTTTGCAATGATATTGACAATCAGAAATGTATAATGCTTGTCTGAAGGCAAGACTAAGCATTCTCTTCCACGCATTTCACATGGCTGTCCACCTCAACCTCAGGAATATGGCAAGCAGCACTTAAAAATATCAAATAACAATATCACCATAAATACAAATTGGCATCCCTGTAAAAAACTTAATGAGACAATTGTCTCAAGGACTCTATCACATATTCTGACCCTCATGCCTGGGGACATAACCAGGTCTTTAAAGCTTTCTGATAGACTACCAAGGTTGGGTGAAATCTAACCTCCAGGAGACTAGAACAGTGGGTGCCATCATGATGGAAAACTCTCTGCTCCTGGCTCCTGCTAGCAAGCACTCTTTAATAGACAGAAATATTGCTTAATTCATTCTTACTTTTTAAAAAATATAGGGATATCATCTAAAGCACAGGTCACCAACCAGTGGTCCATGGACTACTGGTGGTCTACGAGAAAATTTTGGTGGTCCATGGAGAAACCTTGGCCCCTGGGCCAGATATGGCCGAGACCAATTAATCCAGCCTGTGCGCTACAATTAAACAACCTTTAAAGATTTTATGATTGAATAGGCATTTACAATTTTGTTACAATTAAATAAGCATTTATAATTTTTTTATATTAAATAAGTGCATTTCATATTAATAAAATGGAAGTTCTCTGATCATTATTTTACAAATATATTTATCTTTTTTTTAAAATTCATATTAGTGGTCTGCGGGACTTAAAATTATAACCTTGGTGGTCCCTGAGGTCCAAAAGGTTGGGGACCCCTGGTCTAGATTGGGAAGTTGAGGGGGGGAAATTCTTGAAGACAGCAATGACAAGCCACTCACTTATGTGGTTATCAGGCGTTGAGGTTGATTTAAAAGTCTTCCCTTTATGTTGTGAAAATTATCTTGGCTGAGCTATATTGATAAAAAGTTGTGATTGCTTAGCAACAGAGGGTTATTAATTTTACTACTCATAATTGTGTAAATTTAGTCTCCCACACTAAAGTTAGGCTTCTCCAGTGCAGAGTGATAGCTTTAAGCAAGTATATACTCTATTAGTGCAGTGGCCCGCAACCTTTTGAGCACCAGGGACCGGTTCTGTGGAGAAAGGTTTTTCCTTGGACCAGAAGGGGTGTGGTTTTGTGTGCTATTGCATCCCATGGCTGGGGTTTTGCTTGTTTGTACGGCCCAATTGCTGGCATGTCATGGACTCATGCCCATTCATCGACTGGAGGTTGGGGACCTCTGTGTTAGTGAACACTTGTCATCCAGGTCACTAATCTTCCTGGCAATAGAGGAATTCCACTGCACCTCTTATAGGGAGGATAGTATTTTCCAATCTTTACAGTGAAACATCAACCTAGCAGATCTCAATGCAGTAAATTCCATAGACAACAGGCTACCCTTCTATAACATTTTACATAATTCGTGTAATGATAAAAAATTGTCATTTGTATAATTTTTGTGTCAGTTCCAGGGCGGGTTGCTACCGGAATGGGCCACTCTGCCATACCAGTAGTGCCCCGAATATTGTGCAACAGCTCCGGTGCCATTGCAACAGAGCCGTTGCGCGCTGCCATGGTTTTTTGTAATTTTTGCTTCCTGCGCATGCATGCGCAGGAAGCAAAATCTCATGAGGGCACGCTCGTGCGCATAAGATTTTGGCTATTTTTTGCTTCCGCGCAAGCGCGGAAGCAAAAAAACACTGAAATCTCACAGGCACAAGCGTGCCCTTGCGAGATTTTGCTTCCTGCACATGCACAGGAAGCAAAATCGCGTGTGCAGGGTCGCATGCACGCATACATCCTTAGGATGCGTGCACATCGCATCGGAGTGCCGGTGCAAGCAACCCGCCCCTGGTCAGTTCCATTTGTATAATGTATAAAGCCATTTGTATAATATCGCACAAATGAAACAAATTGAGCAATGACAGTGTTTGTTTTATGGAGATCTGTAGATACCATACCCATTTCCCCCAATTAGTCAATTAAAACAAGCTTTTATTATCTCACCTAATTTGAGATGCCAATCCAAAATCAAGTTTTCAGGGAAAGATGTATGGGTAGCAGCACTTATTTATAATACCCAAGTACCTATATCAGAAACTAGTTTGCTGGTGATCATTGTTTATGAGTGTTTCTCCAAAACATACAGTAGAAAGATGCTTTGGAGGTGAACGGTACTTTCAAATGTTACTGTACTTGCACAGCATAGCCTCCAATAGTTACAGCAACAAGGAAGATCCTCCTTTCAATTTTCACCTGTAGAACACAGGAGAATTTTGCAGCATGCCAGCAGCAGCTGTGTCCAAAATGACTAAGGCTTTGAATCAGACATAATATGCAGTTACACACATCATGAAAAGGGGATATGTTGGTTAGCAACTCGGTTATGATTAGAGGATTTTTTGTGCAGTTTAAGGATATGTCCGGAAGCCTCTTGCTGATGCTATCAATCTGCTATTATTTTTACTGCTCTTCAATAAAACAATCACTTATTTACTGTTGTGTCTTAGTTGATAAGGTTTATATTAGTTAGGGATCCCTTCTTAGCCTTGTAGCTGACCTGAACATTAGACTTTCTCGTTGGGAGGGGAAACTAGGAACCCCAATGATAGCACGATCTGTGCAACTTTTTAAGACTTGGCAACTCAAGCTGTTGGAAAGCCTAAATAAAAAATAAAATAAAATAAAATAAAATAGAAAGATATCAGGAATTCAGGAAAGTGGACAAGTGATTCACAAGACAGAGTAAGTTAACAGCAGCTCAGGACCCTTGCAAAAGGACTATTGCAAGCAGATATCAAAAAGTTACTTCTTCATTTTGAAGATGCTATTGATAGTACAATGTATTTTTCAAAGAACAAGAAAAAAACCTGCATATATCTGTTAGTTTTAAAAGCATTTAATGACATAGCATATATTTAACAGATAGGGTAAAAGTCTAGAGGTACAGTTCCATATAACCGAAAGCCAGTTCCAGTACTATCCTGTCTACAGGCCCAGTCATTGAGAATTCATTCCTATTAAATGTATTTTTTTCCGATTGTGCAGTAAGATGAAAATTGTTCATTACAATAGTTACTGGTGACAGAGAAATGCACACTATGTATCAAAGAGCAAAGGTAATGGAGCAAAATTATAACACAGTGCAGCAGCTGACAAGCAAGTTAACCATTGGAATAACATTACTTTTTCCAGTAAATGCTTTAATTCCACTTTTACACTTAGTCAATGATTTTAAAAGGGTTTTTTTTAATTATACATCTAGTTTTATTATACTTTTACTAGAATTATCTGAAATGTATAATATAATGTATTTCAGCAAAATAAAAAATAAAAATTACAGATTATTTAAAACCATTATCAGTATGCGAAGTCCTTCTGGTTCAACATTCTTAACTGTCATTGCCAGATGCGGGTGGGGAGGTGGGGGGGCAAGGAAGCGTCACAATCGTGTTAATAATAGCCAGATGCCTGTATACAAATAGTATTGACTGGTAAGTTAATGCCAAGCTGCACTCTATTAGGGTAAAGAGAATACACTACCATTAGATTCGCAGTGGGAAGAATCAAGGAGTGAAGACTCAGCGCAACCGTCTCAGATGGAAATGAAAACTAAAATCAGAAAATTGTCTCCAAGGGGCAAGTGAACTTTATTAGCTCTGCTGCCTTGCATACCAATAACACCAAGTAGGAGTGTTATTTTTTTTTGAAGACAGCCTCAAAAAATTGAGGAACGGTTTCAATACTAAAGCCTAATCTATATTAACTTCACTTTAAAAAAAGAAAAGAAAAAGGAAATGTGGTTCTCTTTTACTCAACAGTTGCCCAATGCACCTCAGGTATTTATAACTTTAGAATTTTTTGAGTATGTTTTTTTAAAAAAAATGCTGTATAAATAAAAAAAATAAATCATATTGAGGAACATTAGGCACGGAGAGTAATGTATTGGTTCTGAGCTTGCATGCTGGAATTCCACTGGAACGATCAGAGAAGTGCAGCGTGGACAAATAAGCAAGGAGTTCACTTCTTTTTTCCAAAAAGGCTGAACCTCTTCTCTTTGTCTTTCTCCCGCTTGCCAGGACTAGACTCACTGGTTACTGTCACGCTGGCTGGCAAGGTCTGGGCACGGTTTGAAGCTGGGGTGCTCTGTGTGCTTGTGGACAACTCAATTTTGTCTGACGAGATCGCAGATGTGATGGCCTCGATCCATGTGTTCATTTCCTCCTTAAAATAAATGTTAAGGTTAACAGGTTTTCTAGACATCTTAATTCAGCTTGCAGAGCGGTGGCCTTAACTGCTTCCCAGCCCCCATAAGATCCTTGGCCTTTTTTTGTACAACCAGAAATAGCAAACACATCTTTCCTGGTAGTTCTATCTCATCACTGACGTTAGTATGATGCATCCACCTTCTTCTCCTAAATAGTTTTCCTTTTCTGCATCCTGAATCACTGCTTCCTTTCTCCACTGCCTTTTGTTCCCAGGCCAGCCTGAGATAGCTTCCCTCTGCACTGCTGGCAGGGCAAACCGAAAAGCTAATTCTGCTGAGCAAAGCTCAGGCTCAGAAAGAATTCCCCATCTCAGGATCTGCTGCAGCCAAGACAGCTTGGTTTGGAGTTCTCCTCTGCCAAGTCAAAGGGAGCCTGGCAGACAACTGACTTCCCCTCTCAGCTGCTATATCTAATTGGCTGTAGTTTATTCTCTCAATTCCTACACTGGATTTACTGTAGATGCCTCCATTGTTGGTGGAGAGGGAATTGAAGTTAACACTACTCTGAGGTAGTCTCCAGCTTGAATACAAAGCTTCTCATAATTTCAAAGCTACTAGCATAGTTGGGAGCTTGTTCAACGGAGAAACTGCAATTAACCTGATCATGGGCTTTGCCTAGGGATAATCCCTAACAGGCTGCCTTCTGCAGCCATGTGGTGCAGTTTTTCACACATGCTCCTTTTTTCTAGCTTCTGAACATGTCATGTCAAACAGATAGCTATAGCTATGGCTATATTTGCAACTGGGGTGAACTAAAAGCCCAGAGGCAACTGCTCAAGACGGCAGAGCAGTCATCCCTAGAGGCTTGTACTTTCTTGAACTTAACACAGGATAGCTTTTGCATGACAGTTTTGGGATGATCTGATGTATGACTTGCTTACCTTCCTGGAAAAGAGCAATTCATAGCTGCTCAGTTCTGTAAAAGGCCCTGGCTCTAACTTGATGAGCACTGTCCATCTCCAGGCTACCTCAGCTATGGTTCCCAGATTTGTCCAGGCAGAATAGGACTTATTTCTGGTAATAATTTGGCTTTGCATGTAGGACTGCAAATTTTAAAATGCCTGCATAAGCCGAGAGGCTTGCCAATGACCCCAGACTGCTTGAAACTGGTTTATCTGGGCAGAGCAGGACTACATTCTCACCAAATCCAGATTTCTCTGGGCTTGCCCATGACAAACTTTGTGTCTTCCTGGTCACAACGCCCAGGGGAAAGGAACCTAGAGTTTGAAAATACCCACAAAGGGAAACAAAATATTAGCTACTGGCCGCACGGGCATAAGCTGTCGCTAGCTGCACTTCTGGGTTGTGTGCGCATGCATGCTGACCAGCACGCATGCGCACAGTGGAAACCGGAAGAGAGCAGCTGCCCACGCATGCATGCGCACCAGCCAGCTGCTCTCTTCAGGGTTTTGGTGTCCTGCGCGCACGCACTAACACGCATACTCCTGTGTCAGCACTCAATGCCAAAAAGGTTAGCCACCACTGTTTTAAAACAACAAGAATGAATAAAAGGAAAATACTTACTTCATCTTTGGCTTGGAAAAGGTACTCATTGCCATCAGTTAACCTGTAATTCAGAATAAATTCACATTTGAATTTAGCAAATGTTTCTACTATCAAAGCAAGAGTTATATGAGATGTAGACCTTGTCCTTGTATCAATAAGCTAGACTGACTGATGTATGTATGTACCATCTGCAATATTCACAGTCTACACCAATCAACCCTAGTATTCACAATTTTGGCTGCACTGAACACACCCTAGCTGAATACACAGGTGAATTAAAAAGAATACAGGATGATCCAAAGGACAGATCCAAATTATAATAGTATTTTGTTGGGCAAGACACATAGAAAGAATGAGCTCCATATCTGAGATTTAGGATACAATTTCTTTCAAAATCTTGGGTCATAAATACACAAAAATAAAAAACTAAGTAGGATCCAAGTGCATTCAGCACTCCTGTATATATATTTTGACATATTCATATTTTTTTTTAAATGCAAGAGGTATGCTAATTCGTGTGAAGTTGGGGAGAGCTGTTCAATCAAACATTCCCTCCTCACGGCACCGGTTTCTTACCTGATAATGTCATCATTGTGCCCCAGGAAAAATTTCTGTGTATGCTCTCTGGTGTTATAAACCACGCCGATTCCAGCCACAAAGTAAACAACTTCTTTGCCTGCTGTGTAGTACAGGTTGTTGCGGCACTGATGACCCCTATACCCATATACCCACTCCAGATGGAGCTGGCATCTAGGAGCTGTCCGATCTGCCATGATAATAACCCCCCTCCCTGGAAGCACAGAAAAAAACTGGAGCTATTGCCCCCAGCCCCACGTTCTTGCTTTTCCCGTTTCCTTGCTATAAATGATCTCAATTTTTGCTCAGCTGCCAAATCATTCAGCTGCCCTTCCTGATGCTGAGGATTTTTAGTGAAAATGCATCCCGAGTCTTGCTCTGCTACTGCTGGATTCCTAGTACTGAGCCGCCACCATAATCTTCTACTGCCAAAGATGAACAGCCGTTGCTGCTTTCCCAGTTTTGCAAGCCAGATAACTTGGAGGGGGGAGCACACGCATTGAGGCAAATTCCGAGTCCAATACAGCGGAAGGCATGAGCCTCTCTGCATCAAGTGCAGAACGCTGGTGCTGTGGATATCATTATGCCTTTTAAGTTTCTTGAAAAGAGTAAGTCACTGCCTTTCAAACATGGTTATGGTTCTTAACTGTGGAAAAAGTGCAGCTGACATGAAAAATAGCTTTAAAAAAAATCTCAGCACATTGTGTGACTGGGTAATGAAGAAAGTAGTCTTCTACAGATTCGCAACTGAGTGTAAAAACAAGATATTTCTGTAAGGAAAAAGAAAGAAGTTTATATTTATATACTGTAGTCTGAAAGGTAGCAGTTTGAGCTAATTTGATATAGTGGCTGAAATGCTGGATTAGAAACTGGGAACTGTGAGTTTTAGTCTTCCCTTAGGCATGAAATTGGAGAAGATTTACCTATTGGTCGCTAGGAGTTGAAAATAACTTGATGGCATATAATCAATCAATCATAAGCATGAAAGCTGAGACTTTGAGCCACCGAGTTTCTCTCAGACCGGTGCACCTTACAGGGTTATTGTTATGGAGAAAATAGGAGGCAGAAGCAGTGCTCTGAATTGTACAAAATAAAGGTATTCCACCAAAGTACATACATATAATAATAGGAAGTATTAAAGAATGATTTAAAAGCAATGAAAGTGTTACTTTTTAAATAAAGATGGTATATTAACCTTTGCAAGGCTATGAATTATAAATCAAAACAGTATATTGTTTTACTTTTCCGATTCTCTTCACAATAGGAGGTAATTTTTTTTCTCTGTCCTCATTTTACTGTGGTTTCCATACATCCACTCTACCAATAAAATTATGACTCACAAACTTATTATTTGCATCAAAGAACAAAAGGAGAGGGATATTGGGGGGGAGGGGGGATATCCAGGGCAGCATACACAACTCTGCATGGGCATCTCTATTAAAAATTTTCACCACTTGCATCACTGTTGCCCTCTGCACTTCTGGTTCTCTATTCCAGTGCGAAGGTAAAAATAATAATAGTAAAAAGGACAGCTCAGTGTGTGGAGATGAAGCCTACTTTTCTTTCGAAATAAGAAAAGACTTTGTTCACTTTAATATATAACTTTTAAGTAAGGGCCTGTAATGAATATCAAACATTTTTAACAGAGGTTAGCTATAAATTATACAACAAAGAAGCAATCAATTAAGCTCCCATAGAGAAGAAACTTGAGTCCCCAAATCTGAAAAACACAGGATTGCTTATTTAACATTGGGCACATACCAGAGCAATAGGCAGTTGCTTAAATATTTCTTTTAACCACAGGGAAAAAAAGAGCTTAATAACTTCCTGCTTTTAGAGGCAAGTCAAGGTAATTTGATTGAATTTCACAGTGAAACGAACAATCCCTTTGGGACTTTCTGAGGAATAGTAGTGATGTTATACTCTGGCAACATATCAAAAACAGGTTGCCTCAATGCCAAGAGTCAGACTTGCAGTAGTGGATGAAGTATGCCTGTGAATAGACATCAGTCCCAGAGTGAAAGTTATGAGTTTTCTCACAGATCTCAAGTTTTTAAACTTATTTTGGTTGTTTTATATATCTTAATGCAATGATATAAGTGCCATGAGTCAAACAGATGTAGGATGCGTATTATACAAAGGATGAAAAATAGGATACTTTTTGACTCAGGTTGTAACCTATAAATGTTGGGGTAAGTTCTAGCGAGTTCAATAAGACTTCATTTTCAGTAAATGTGTACAAATAATGTTAGACTGATTTACAAGCTGAATATACATTTAAGAGAACTGCCATATAGTTCAACGATATATTTTATGTTCTGGATAATTGCAAAATAGACTACAACAATGCATAATTAAACTAAGATACGTGGGCTCCTGTAGATATCCTCACAAGATGAAATATAGTATAGGATTCCTCTTTAGATTGTAATCAATTGTTATAGGAGGGAGATAAACTCAACTCTTCAATACTGCAATTCAAATTTTTATTGCTTAAAGTGCTTCTACTGCTTGAAATCTTTCCATGTAGAAAAGTGAGACAAATTGCAACAAGAAAATACAGTGATAATGAGCAGATAATCTGCATATGCTCAGAGGCTTTCGTCTTTATTATTGATAGTCAACAAAATCCTATACTAAATAAATCAATTTGGATTAATGGGTTTTACGAATAGGATGAAGGTCCAAGTAGCATGGTTTCCAATAAAATTATTTGCAAAATGAAGTGTTCCATTCAAATATAATTTTAATCATGAAATTATGCAATGGCTTTAGGAGAGCAATGCCCCTTCACAGCTTCCTTTACATCAATGTAGTGTACAGGAAAAACAGTACTGAATATCTTTACTAGACTGATGAAATAAATTTGATAAATTAATGCATGTGAAATAATTTTAAAAGTCTCTGACTACATTATTACCATAGTCTGAGGGCTGAACTCTAATATTGTAATTGAAGCTTGAGAGGAATCAATAAATAGTGGGTGAATTTAATGTGAAATTGTTTAGTCTGACTATATTCTAAAATTACCCTGTCTAGAGGGTAAGGCGGCTCGTGATTATTTTTTTTGAGGGAGGGAGTGGAATACCTAGATTTTGAGCAGAAATTCTATTTGTAAAAAAGAGGTGGGTTTTTCCCCTCAGTCTTTTGTCAATTCCTGAATTGACTGCCTGCCCACTAAAATTGAATAAACGGCAAAACATGGGCATCCGTGAAACTGGAATACCCAGAGATAAAGATTACTCCATACTTATCCTGGTCAAATCCTTGCTCAAAATCCTTTTTCCCCCCCTTTGTGTGAAATCTAACAGAACCCCACAGGCAGCATCTCCTCTCAGCTTTGCACAGGAGGGAGGCTACTGGTTTCATGCTCACCAGGAAGCCCAGAAGCAGAGCAGGAAAGCAAATAGCTCTTCCCAGCTGCAGCTCTAATATCTGGTCTGATTTTAAAAAAAACATCCTTCATTATGGAGAAGAGTAATCTTCTCTGAAAGCTGTCTGAGCTAGTGACCATAATATTTTTTTTCCCCGTTTCACAAACTAAATGCGGTACGAAGGGGGAATTTCTCTAGTCTTGTTGTATAGAGTTGGTCTATGCCAGATATTATGAAAAGGAGAGAAAATGTCTGTCAAATTCCCCATTCCATTCCAAGTTTTTTTGTATATGTACGCTCCGTCGTCCTCCCCGTTATATATTTGCTTGAGAGTAAGATTGCACTAAACTGAGGGGGACTTAGGAGTAACCCTTTTGCAACAGCATGCAGAATAGCAAAGCAAATAATACCCTTCCCCCATCACTGTCCACATCACCCTTGGCTGTTAAGGAGCTAGCATCTCTCCACTTCCCTAGCAATACAAATAGTGATAATAAATTCATATTCCCGATGGTTTGCTGACATCCCCCCCCTGCCACTTCTGACTCACCAAATTAGCTCCCCGGGTATGGCCACTTCTCTTCCTGTACAACGGTTTAGTTCTGCATAATCTAGAATTGCTTTTAAAATTATAGAGCCTTTCCACAGAGTAGGGAAAAGGACTTGGAGCAATTTGGTACGATTGCTGTGCAAAGCAACCTTTAATAACATGGCAGATTAATTACCCCTGCCACTATTATTAACACTATCAACCCGAGGCGGGTTCCCCCGAGCAACCACCCCACAGACCGTGATTTGACAGTCACCTGTCAAGAGCAGGAGCAACGGCTATGAATCAGGAATCCTGAAAAGGAGGAGGGAGGGAGGCAGGCGGGCAGGCAGGCAAGCAAGCAAGCAAGCGACTGCACCAGAAGGAGAGTGAGCCGTACTCCCACCTCCTCAACTTCTCCCCAGCCCATTGCTGCTCTTCCCCGCCTGCTCGCAACGGCACGTCTCCTAGGCAGCATGAAATCGCCTCATCATTCGACGGGATGGGCAAAGAAAGCAAAGCTGCGTCACCGCTCCACCAGCATCTGGTAAATTCCCTTGGAAACCCCGCGACTTGAAGGTCCCACCTTCTTCAAATCGATTAGGGTAGAGGCTCATGGGAATAGTAGTTTAATTCGCTTGTTTTAAGGAGCCACCGAGGAACTTCCAGTCCCCCGGGTGTTATGCGCGCCCAGCCGGCTCTTACCCGCCTTCTTTCCGCTGTTGCTTCGGAGACGCTCTATGAAGGTGGCTTCAGGCGCTTCTCATGAGAATGACTTGGTAATCAGCGAGAGATTTAAAAGCTCAAAGAGTCAAAGGCCGAGCGGATACGAGCGCACAAATCTGGACAACTGTTAAATTACAGCACGACCGGTTTCAGTATCGCTTTGCTGCCATCTAATGTTTGACCTGAATTTTGCAATCAGGTTTTATTTAGCCTTTAATAAAATTATAACCAGGTGTTATATAAGCTGCAAGCAAGACCACAGAACGTAGAGCAACAGGGTTGAAAGGGACTTTGGAGGTCTTCTAGTCTAATCCCCTGGTTGAGCAGGAGACCTTATACTATTCTAGACTATCTCTTCTTGAAAACCTCCACTGCAATTTTTGGAGGCAAGTGTCTACTCAGGTGACCTGACACACAGATAAACCTCCAGGTCCTTAACTCCTGGCTAAAAAAATGCAAATCACCAGCTGTCTGCAAGGAGTATAAATCCTTCCATTCCAGTCAAAACCGAAGAAGCTTGTTGGATGAGAAGTGTCTTCAAAGAAAAACTAGAAAGTCTAGTTGCCTCTTGAAAAAGCACATTTGGGACATTCAGGAGGGAAGCCGTTCCTCTGATTGTTCTCACTGTAAGGAATTTTCTCCTTAGTTCTAGGTTGGCTCTTTCTGTAATGATTTTCCACCCGTTACTTTTGACCTGCCTTCAGGTGTTTTGGAGAATAGGTGACCTCCCTCTTCTCTGTGACAGCTCCTCAAGTACTGGAAGACTGCTATCATGTCACCCTTAGTTCTCCTCTTCATTAGACTAGATGTATCTAGTTCCCCCAATGGTTCATCTTTGCTTTGCGGGGAAATCTGTCATTAAATTTTGCTTACATTTGTCATTTATTATTGTATTAATTGAATCCTTATAAAACCAATATGCATTTCCTCTGCATTCTTCCGGTTTGATAACTATAGGCAGAGATTTGCAACAAAACAAAACAAATCAACCACTGCCTCTCCTATTTCTTTTGTAAGCAAGAATAGTTTTCTGTTTTATATCATCTTCCTATATATGCCACAACTAGAAACATTTGAGTTTCCTTTACAATTTATCCTTAATAGATATCCTTATTTAGGGACCCATTTTGCAGTTCTTTCTGTAAATAAATAATTTATTTAAATATATTTCTGCAGTGTTTTGTATTTAATACAGTTGTTCAATGCAACTTACTACCAATAAATAACCTTTAGATTGCAGATTTATAGTGAAATCCTACACCTATCAATTTAACAGACATTTAATCTCAGTTTAGTGTATACAAGACTGCAGCCTTAATTCCTGTCACTTTATGAGTGCTTTCAGCTTGTTCAACTAAGACTTTTTAGCATAGATACACAAAAATACAGTTCTTTATGTGTCCAGTGACAGATGTTTGTGCTATCTATCAGACATAAATATATTCAAATTTGAGTAAAAAGAATGCTGTTTCCGCATATAGTACCACATATACAAAGTGTGAACTTTTTAAATCTAAGAAAGATAACATATTACCAGTGACTTGGTTCTTGGGACCAAAAGTTGCCAAGAAACCTGAACATAACCATCCTAACTGCAGAAGGATTACCGTTCATGGAGACATGCTTGGGCATGTTCAGTTAATTAACTACAGATTCTTCAGGGGCAATGAAGTTACAATTTGCATGGATCTTGTTTTTGAGTAAACAGATATTTGTGGTGCAATAAGTATATACACATTGTATTTCCAAGTCAACTTTCCACTTTCAAAATCATTGTCAGTGTATTCAAAAGAAATTTAGTTGGGTTAATGAATTAACTTCAGCACAATTCTATACCTTTGTATTCAGATAGATGCAGTTTTATAGACTTGTTGGATGAGCCAATATTTTATTACCGTATATTCCGGCGTATAAGACGACTGGGCGTATTAGACGACCCCCTACTTTTTCAGTTAAAATATAGAGT
>JANHGD010006712.1:12717-23098 GCA_027560375.1 Imantodes cenchoa
CACATATACTACTATGGGAAACTGGGAGGGGGATTGTATGGAATTAGGGTGATATATAGTCATAACTACATTCCTTTTTCAGAAAGTCAAGGACATCTTGCCCTGCACCTGGATGGCTAAAATTGACGTACCAGCCTCCCAGCTTTGTCATGGTCAGATCATTTCCTGCTGAGGTTGTACTTCTGCGCTCTACTCCTGCACTGCAGGGAGGCAGAACCGATTAAGTAGTTCCACCCCAGGCGCCTAATGGACCCTGAGGGATTCCAGAGGGAGCTTGGGGAGATTCCTGAATCCCTGGTCCACAATTCCTCCGAAGCCCTAGTAGCCGCCTGGCAGTGGGTGACATCTGGGGCATTGAATCCACTGCCATGGAAGGCGCCTTTGCAACCTCTCCATGGCAGTGGATCCCGGAAGGCTCTTTGGTTTCCCGAGGAACTCCAAGAGATGAAACGCCACAAGAGATGCCTAGAGCGACAATGGAGAGCCACTAAAACTGAATCCAATTGAACACTTTTAAGATCCTATATTAGGACTTATCTAGTGGCGATAAGGGCGGCAAAATGCTCGTATTTTTATGCCCTTATTGCAGCCGTAGCAGGGATGAAATGCTCCCGGTTCACTTTTGGCTATCGGTCGCGGTAGAGCCGGTCGAGCAGGGAGTGCAAAGAGGGCACGAGGCTCCGCCCACCCTCCCGTTCACTTCCATTTGGGTTCTTTTACTGTCTGCGTATTCACAGAATGCTTTGCATAGGCGCAGACAGTAAAAGAACCCAAATGGAAGCGAACGGGCGGGTGGGTGGAGCCTCGCGCTCTCTTCGCGCTCCCTGCTCGACTGGCTCTACCATGACTGATAGCCGAAAGCGAACCGGGAGCATTTCACCCCTGGTATAGTCTATGATTTGATCCAGGACTCTTCCTGGTCACTTATGCAAACACAAAACTCTTAATTATGGACTATTCAAGAGAATAAAAACACTTTTAGTAGAACTTCCACCTGCAACATGCTTGTTGCAGATGTATAAAATGAGTATCTACTGAAATACTTATAAAAATCCTCCTTCATTAATTTTGTCACAAGTGTCAACAATATTTTAAAATAACAGGAAAATTAAATTTGTTTCCCATATATTTAGAGTGACTAAAGCATGAGGCAATTAAAATATGCTACGACCTAATTAGTCTAATGCATAAATAGCACAAATATAATTTTACAAAACTTGGTTGCTATGTCACAAGGTGGTTTTTTTTTTGCTGAATTATGTAACAATTTGAAAAATGGTTTACATCAATACAGTTAAACCTACATACATAGTTGGTTTATATATTGCCAACCTAACTACTGGACTGAGTCCTAACAGAGGGGATTAGACTTTTTTTTCCAAAAAGCACACAATACACCATACATTCATCTTCTTTTGGGTAGGCATACATAGCTACCCTGCAAACACTAAGTCAACCCTTAGATGACAGCAAAAACATATAGCAACCTTGCTGCCATCTAGTGTTCATCTAGAAATTTCCATCCCCTATGTAGGATGCCTACTTTGAAAACTGGAAAGTTCCGACTCTTCAACAAAATAAAATGTCATATTGCAATTCTGTTTATTTAACCATGCCTTTCGTTCAGGTACTCAAGACGGTATATGTAACATTCACCTCTTGTTTTTTCACCCCCTAGAACTATCCTATGAGGGAAGTTAAGCTGAGAGAAATGACCAACTTGGTTCTTTAAATGAGCATTTCCTTCCTGAAAAATCAGCAGCTATGAGTGTGCCTGGCAAGGTCTTTGAGTCAAGCTGGAGGAAGCAGATCCAGGGAGGAATGTTAATGAGAGGCTCAGAGGCTCAAGCTCTCTTTTTATAAATGACTCCTTCTTTATTTTAAGGCAGCCATAATGAAAAGAGCAGTCACTTCCAGGTAGGTTACCTTCCATGAACAAAGAACCCTGGTACAAGCACGGTGGCAGGATGCCTTGGATTTGCTTTAAAATGAACATCATTTAATTATGCCCATGACTTTCAGTATGCAGTATTAATCCTTTAGGAGAAATAACAGGCACCGTGTGCTTAGACAGACTCTTCCACCTGCTCTGTCTTCCACCAAGCTTAAAAGGACTGCATTATGTCATGTTAGGATGCAGGTTTTGTGACACCTTAAATGCCATTGTGCTTGCTACCTGTTATAAATAATAATCAACTTGTCAGATCAATTCAAAGAGGGTAAAATTAGTCTGTGTTAATCTATACGCTTTAAGGTATCAATTTAAGAACTGTGTGTTGAGTGGTCTGTGTCTTGGGGTGCATGTCTGGAAAGACCTTGTCCTTTCCCCTCCCACACCTCACCCCAACCTCTGGTAGCCCCTTTTACAGATGGGGAAAATTGATTGCGTCTTTTTGCTGAGATCTAAGCCTTCCTAGAAGGTTCAGAAGATGACACAACGATGAAAATGATCACCAACATCATCTTGCAAAAGCCTAAAGATTACAAAAAGATTAAAAACTAACCACTATTTAAATATTTATGCTATATTTTTAATATTTAATATTAAATCTTGGAAATTTTTGCTTATATCTATTTAAGTTATTTCTTCTGTTGTTTTTAATTAGTCTCTGAATTATTTTCTTTAAAAACTTTTTTCCAAATGTTTGAATCTGCTTTGCTATATATGTGTCCATGTGTAGGGGAGCCATTTCGGCTGAAATTTCTTAAAATTTCTTTTATATATTACCGATTTTGCTATTGCTGCATATTCACCTTGTATTGTTGGCAGAGTTTCAATCTTGTTCCTGGTTCATTCATGCCGCTGTCAGCATATATTTTGATAAGTTGTGATCCTCTTAATTTGCATTTTCTGGAATTATGAAAGTTTAACTTTGAATTTTATTTTTAAAATAAAAAACATTTTATTTTTAACATAAAACATTTAACATTTTCTAAGAATTTGATCTATTTCTGTCCAATATTTTGAGATTTTTTTTCATGGCCACCACATGTGGTAAAATGTTCCTCTGCAGTATGGCATTCCCAACATTTTTTATTTGTCCATTTTATTCACAGACTTTTACTTTATCTGTAAAACATTTTATACCAATTTCCTTCAGATTATTGTTTGGAACAAATTTATTTTTTCCTCAGATGTTTTCACTTAGATTTTTCCAGAAATAATCCACTATGATTATTTCTTTGAATTTTTGCATCTACTTTATCATGTGATTTTTAATTGGTTCTGTCATATTTATCATTTGAAAATGCATCCCACACGTCCTATTTCACAATCATTAAGCTGAGCATGTAATATGGAAGAATAATTACTAGAACTTAAGCTGTGGTCTAAATACCTAGAAAAAGTCTGTATCTTAATTCCATCATTTATTAGTAACCCCTTCATTGGCCGTATAGGTGCTTAGAGAAGAAGTTTGAAAAAGCACTGAGGAAAAAAATAATACAAATAAAATTTTAATGTAATATTAAAAGCAGATGATATATAATCAATGCCACTGTCTAAAGCTAAAAAGTTGAGGGACAATATACCAGTATATCAATTATATTTTACAGATGGACTTTGACTTTCAACCATTTCTTTAGCAACAGTTCGAAGTTACAACAGCACTGAAAAAAAGTGATTTAGAACCATTTTTCGCACTTACAACTGTTTCAGCATCTCCCCTGGTCGCATGATCAAAATTCAGACGCTTGGCAACTGGCTCCTATTTATGACAGTTGCAGTGTCCCGGGTTCATGTGATCACCTTTTGCAACAAGCAAAATCAACGGGAAAGCCAAATTTATTTAACAACCATGTTACAAACTTAACACCTTCAGTAATTCACTTAACAACTGTGGCAAGAAAGGTTGTAAAATCGGACAAAACTCAACTGTCTTGCTTAGCAACGTAATTTTTGGGCTTTGTTGTGGTCATAAGTCAAGAACTACCTGTAATGTACGCATATAAGTCAGATTGATCTCTATATGGTTTGATCGACACATTCGTAAGAAGAGCTATTATCAGTCACATCAGTCAACTGATAATATATCACCGTTTTAATTTAGATTTGAGTTTCTAGTTGGACAATACCAATATGTACCACACGAGGGCACATTGAAACAACTTATCATGGAAAAGTAGATGCAAGATTAGATACGGGGACTTTTGTTATTTCCAAAGTAGCCAGTGGGTTCTTGCTTATAATATTAAAGGAAGATAATAACAGAAACAAGAGATGAGAGAAGCAAATTGCTATTGGAAAAATTATCCCAGAAAAGAGTGAAGCATTTGTCTCCAACCTCTACAACAACAAAAAAAACTTGCAAGAACAAATAGTTGTACTCATAGAGAGTTCAGTGAATCTTGTTTCATTAATTATTTGTAGCCTTGGATTGGTTTTGAGGTAAAGATTCTTGTTTGAGTGTGTTAATTAAACTTTAATGTAGTCTGGCCACATTCCTGTGAAGATCTATTCATATATTAAATTATAAAGTTCAGAAGCGCTGTCCTCCACAAGGATTTTACACCAGTTTGGAAACAGCTCCATACCTCTGGATCGGCTGCGTCTACAAGTAGCATCAATCCATTTCTAGCTTAGTGGCCATATATCTGAAACTGTTATAAAATTAACATTATTACATTTAATAAAATTTACATTATTTACTGTAGTTAATAAACTCATTATAAAGCTAATTTCTAACTAACGAATCTGATAATGAAGTGCCTCAAATTCCAGAATGCAGCATATTGTTTTTAATTAATAAAGTTTTTAAAATGCTGCCTTCTGGAACTGAAGAGCCCTTGATTATCCGACTCGCACAACCGGGGCTTCTGGGCTTCTGATTCTAGCAAATCTTTGGACAAAAGAAATGCCTTTTGTCCTTTGATGCCTTTTCAGCGTTTTCCCATTGGAACCACTGGGCTTGATTTCCACACAACCAGACAAGCACACTGAACGCGAAGACAAGGCATGAGGGAAGGGAGTGCAACAGTTGTGGGTTGCTGCTGGTTTGGACCGGTTCGCCTGAACCGGTGGTGAGAATTTGCTCCTGCTTACCGAATTGGCAGTGATAGCTGGGTGGCCATGCCCCCGAACTAGTCCTCCGGTCACTACTCCTCGAAAGCGGCTGGCAAAGAACTCTCTGCGCATTCATGAAGGCTTCTGTGGATGTGCAGAGGGTCATTTCTCGACATGACACACTTCCGATACGATGCAAACTAGTAGGGAAGGTAAGTGGAACCCATCCCTGATGTGCATGTGTGTGCACATGCGCATGCCAGAGCACCGGAAAGACCAGCATGCCTGTTTTTTGGCCGTTTTTGGGGCTGTTTCCCAGGCTGTTTCCAGGCCGTTTCCAGGTCATTTTCTGGGCCATTTTCAGGCCATTTTCCAGATCATTTTCTGAGCTGTTTTCAGGCCATTTTTGAGCAGTTTTCCAGGCCATTTTCAGGCTGTTCTTCAGGATGTTTGTTTTTGGCTGTTTCCAACCCAAAAACAGCCCAACAAATGGCCTGAAAATGGCCCAAAAACAGACTGAAAAACAGCCCGAAAATGATATGAAAACAGCCTGAAAAGGGCCCGGAAAATGGCTCAAAATGGCCTGAAAATGGCCCCAAAAGTGGTCCAAAAATGTCCTGGAAAATGTCCTGAAAAACAGCCTGGAAACAGCCAGGTTTTTGGCCATTTTCTGGCGCTCCGGCACCCGCGAAAATCAGCTGGCCAGAAGAGCAGCTGGCGATGGCACACATACCCACAGAGAGAGCTCTATGTGCCACCTCTGGCACATGTGCCATAGGTTTGCCACCACGGTTCTATAAGAAACACAGACAATGCTCGGAGAAGCTATTAGTTGTAGTTCAGCAACATGTGCACAGATTGCCTATACTTTGAGCATGCAAAGAGGGTATTCTCCTTTTATCTAAATCCTTTGTTTCTTTTACATTGGACCCCAGTGGACTGCTTCTGAGAAAAATAACCCTGATACTTAAATTAAGTTTAAAAATGTCTACCGATACTTCTATGGATCAGGATAATTGACAGTCTGGAAATTATCATTCTTTGTATACATTTTGGGTTTGGAGTAACATTATTTTCCTTCCTTGAGTGGACTAGGAACCACTTACTTTATCTATGGATGCTTTAGGAGCTTCCGCCACAAGAGGACAGTATGTGTATACATTTCTTTGTCTTCCAGGGAATGTATGATTGTCGTTTATAAGTATGGGGCTCATATGACATTGGAAATCACAGGTTCTAGATGCTACTGGACAGAAATTTTTGGATTTGAAAAATATAATGAGCTCTTAGGTTTTTTCATTTTTGAAATTTAATAAAATTCTTAAAAAATAAACTGGCATCATAAATGTGGTTAACTGACTGTAATATCATGATAGAGATATTTCCTAAGATACCTTTTCCTTCCTGGTTTTTATTTTCATTACTTTATATATTCATTTTCTTTCTTGGTACTATTTTTGGTGCAATAACATATAAAGCATACAGAAACCTTTCTTACATTGAATTTATGAAAAGTCTATTTGAATCAGAATATCAGATGGAGATAGAGAAACTCTCCCATTTCTGTCAGAGCAGCAAGAAAAATTGCTTAATATAATAATCAACATCAGCAATACTTTTTAAAAGATATACAATTAGCTTTACATTTGCAGAACGGTCCTGTTTGCATGGATGCAAGAACAAAATTCATTCAAAAGGATGAGTCCTCTGACTGTATTTCAGGATTTGAATTTTTTCATCTGGTACCTGATTCCTCACTTTGTGAAGGCTGGCTGCAGATGATTTAAAAAAAAAACATTGCTGTCAAACATGGCATCTCCCCATTTCTTGACCTTCTGGGAAAGCAGGTCTAAATTAATCTCCTACCAATAGCTTATTGGGGCTTTCATGATTCTCAGATTTTTGAAATATACAGCACATCTTTCTGGGAGACAAAAAAAGGAGAAATGTACCCTTAGAATGAGTTTTGAAAGTCAGTTTTACAAATGAACTAAAAACTTTAAAGATATTAATAAGGGGGCAATGATCATCAATAATTAACACTCACTCTCTGCATTCGATATTAGCATTTCAAAGCAATTGGTATCCCTGCTGCAGCAAATGGTGATACCTTCCATTAATCACTAAAAGGACAAGAATTGCCTTCCTCAGCACACACGTCATCCTCTTCCTCAGCACATACATCTTTCCTCTTCCATCTGTCACAATGGATCGCATTGATCAGAACACGAATTTTTTGCTCCTTGCTATTTTGTTCTCTTTGATTCTTCTTGGCTGCATAACCTGAGAAGGAACAAGTTAGGAAAATAGTATTTTTTTAAAAAATAACCACCCAACAAATCAATGTTTGTCGCATTTAATTGATCTGTATTTATTTGCTGTACAATTTCCCTCCATGATGATGACTTGGAATAGATTCCATTTAAAATCAAGTAGGCATGCTACCTGGACCATTATTAAATGCCTGATCCTGGATTGTCAAAAGCCAGCTAACATACAAATGCTTTACAACCCCCCTCCCCATCCCAATTGACTTCTAATGATATTGGTTGTTAGCTGAAGCGGGAATTCCATAGTCCTAAGGCAACCCACCAAAGCTTCTGCATATTTCTTTATAAATTGGCATGGAAGAACCAGAGGTCATACATCTTTTGCATCAAACACTTGCATAATTGCTGAAAGAACTTTAACAAAAAGACAATACTCCATCTTCAAGAGTTGTAGATGCTGGCTTGAGTACATTAGTACATTATACAATAAAATAAATAGTTTGTTCAGTAAAGGCATACCGAACAAACAATGTTTATTCACTACGCTTTTAAAAGATCATTATTTAAAATAGCTTGCAATTTTAATAGTGTGAAATGGATTATTGCAGGGAGTGTTGATTACATCTGGATGCATTGGGAAAGAATGTCTGGCCAAGCAGGATCCATTGATGCCTCATTTGATTATTTGCAAGCAAAAGCAAATCGTATGAACTTCAATGCTATGATGCCAACTGTTTTATTATTTCTGTTTGCAAGTTGATTTCACAGAAGCAGTGTTAGAGACAGAGTGTTCATACATTAGTCGTATTGTTTCAAGCTCAATACTTCCCCAAGCCTTCAATTCAATTGAATGAGTTACTGGAGATTCTGGTTATTGTGGTCCTAACACATTGGAAGAGTGCAAGTTGGGGAAGAATGGCATGTTTATGAAGGATAGTAGCTTGTAGGAACAAAATCTAAATGTGCAAAAACATCCTCTTCTCAATTCAAGTATAATATGACATGAAATTGTTCATTGCTTATTATGTGGTAATTTATCTAACCTCCCACAACCATTCTTTGATTGGTCCGTAATAGCTTGCATCCAAACAATATCTTTGTCCCTTTCAGACAACCTGTTGCTGCTTCAACTATTTGCCAGCAGGGTGCGTTTTCTCACCGGCCGAGCTCTGCAGGACATCACGGATCGTCTGGCAGGTTAGAAAAGGCTATGTGTGGTGTGGAGTTTCTTCTGAACAGTATTTCTGATAACAGTAGGAGGCAAAGAGCTCCTTTATTCACAGCTCAAGGCAGTATATTTCTATTTACAACTTTTCAAACTTGAAATAAGAAATGATTGCTTATTGAGTATATGGGCCAGCTCTTTCTCTGGAGGATCTCTCCTTATTACACACAGGCATATCTCAGTCTTAGAGGTGTTGTTACTAGCAACACACTGGCAGGACGTCACTTTGAAAAGATTGGCATCAAAATAAGTTGAATCAGTTGGGCTCATGTCTCCAAAATAGAGAAGAATAGCTTGAAAATATATATATATACAGTACATGATTTATTCCAGAGATTTAAATGTTGTCCCATTCTATTTGTTGAGGGTATTCAGCTGAGTTTATTTCCAAATAAAGATACAAAATTGTTTTTCTGCAAATTTCTGTGTCAGGTTTATTAATATTGGATAGAATCAAATATCCCACTTCAGTTGCATTTTGGATACAAACCAATAAATAGGTATTTCTACTAGCATTTTCTTTCCCCTTTATTCTTTGAATTTTTAATATAGCATAACATTTCTGGTTTACAATAATTGGAAAACAGTGAAGAAACCATTGAGCAAAGAAATTGATATAAGCTTTGACAAGAAGACTAAATTAAAACATAATATAAAGGTTTAGATATACAACCATGATTTAAGAAACTCTGATTTTTTTTCCTAAGAAGGAATGAGAGGAGGAAGAGAGATGTGGATAGAACATTCTCAGTAAAATAAACTGGTTTATTGATTTGGTTTCTTGGACCAAAGTTGTCATGTCCTTTGCAGGCATTTGTATGACTCAGGAATTATTTCTGAAAACTGGTATCTTGCCCCTGCCCCAAACCAATGGCTATGATCTCTTTAATCTATTGGGCAATGGAAGCAAAAGTTTGACAGAGGTCCAATCCACAGCTGTGATCTAGAGCAGTGGTTCTTAACCTGGGCAATATTGCCCCCCAGGGAGCGATTTTCTTTTTCAGGGAGCCGATGGAACAAAAAGGGGAGACGTGGGGGCAAAGGAACGAAAAGGGGGCGATATGGGGGCAATGGAACAAGAGGTTTTGGGGACACTTTTGAAACTCTTCATACAGTGAATCGCTGTATATCTGTCATACAAAATCATCAGATCACTCGCTATTAGTGGATTGAATTGTGTTTTCAAATGTTCCTCCAGCTAGCTTCAGTACAGAATGCTGTACGCATGTGAATACACATCACTCATCTTCATGCGTGTTGCACAGCAGCCTCTACCCATACATTGCACCATTGGCCAGAATGGGCAGTGATGATGGGGAGCACTTTTTTCAATACATTGCAGGCTGAATGGCTGTCCCCTGTGACGTCAGCTATAATGTCAATGTAACTGTTGAAACTAGGTTTATCGACATCCACATGTGTTTCTCTAGTGTTCCAGTGCAGTTGAAAATTTAATTTGCAGCTAGTGCCTTTCATTTTGAAGGCCTCTCACCATGGCCGAGAAGAGGAAATGTCGCCAATATTCGACGGAATACCTAAAATTGGGGTCCATTCCATCTCCTTCCAATGTACAGCTTCTGTTTTGTCTTCTTTGTGAGAAAACATTTTCAAATGAAGCGATGAAGCCTTCCTGACTGAAAGACCATTTGGTAAGAATTCATTCAGATAAAGCCGACAAACCGGAATCATTTTTCCAACCCTTAATGGCCAATTTGAGGGTTGCAGCACTGTTGGGAAGTTATTTGGAAAATCATCACTGAACACCGACAAGGGGCTCACTTGTTCCTATGAAGTATCTTTGTTGATGTTCTGCCCCAGCTGCCGACCCAAAGAACACAGCACACACAGAGTCCGTACAAACCTTGGTTTACTAATTAAGGGCTA
>JANHGD010006712.1:38596-50183 GCA_027560375.1 Imantodes cenchoa
AATTCCTAAGCCAATCATGCTAGCTCAGGAATTCTGGGAGTTGAAGTCCACATGTCACAGACGAGCCAACTTTGCCTACCCCTGGCATAGACATATCTACCTTTGTTTTCTAATTTCTGATTCACCTCACACAAGTCAGAAAGGGACAGGCCAAGGGACAGATATGGCCCAAGAGTCATAAATTGACCAGGATTGCCTTATGGTGAATGGATCCTATTTATAAATTGAAGAAAAAGTAAGGTTCAGTAAGCCAATTTCTTTGAATTCCAATTTCTTGGAAAGATTCTAGAGCTGTGATGGCGAACCCATAGCATGCAGAGCTCTCTCTGCAGGCACGTGAGCTGTCGCCCCTGCTCTGCTCCACCGCGCATGTGCGTGTGCCTCCCGCCGGCCAGCTGGTTTTCTGGTCTCTGCCGTGCATGTGCGTGGATGGGGGCCATGCGGGAGATGATACAGATGCATGGAGGCGATGTGCACACACGGGGGGTTGTGTGCGCATGTGGGAGTGTGTGGGGGCCACATACATATCCAGGGGGTGGGGCACATGCGTGGGGTGTAGTGCACATGCACATGGGGTGGAGCATGTGGGGGGGGGTTGCGTGTCCATTGCATTATGCTTTCGGCACTCGGCACTGAAAAGGTTAGCCATCGCTGTTCTAAAGCATATCACAGAGTTTAATCTCCAAGTGCAATGGAAACAATACAGTGAATTCTGGCTACAGCAGAGATTGATCTAAAACAATTCTTGTCAGATTACATTTACCTCATTTTAAAACTTTCATAATAGATTGTTTGAATGTGATAGACATGAAGTATCTTGACTTCAATTACCATATTCATTGCTGGATGAAAAAATGAGCATGCTAGTATTTATTTACATAATTATTTCAAAGAAAAGAGGATCCAGGGAAGAAGAGAGGATGAAAGGTTTACGCCTGTTTTCAGGATTTCACAAGATTAGGTGTGCTTATCTTGATTCAAGGTCAACATCAAACTTGGTACATTCTATTAAAGGTGCCTTCTATAATTTTTGGCTTTTAAAGTTCCCCAAATCCAGCAAAGCTCAAATTTTTAGTTCTATTTTAGAGAAGGGTTTGAATACAATTATATTCAATACTGGATGGAAAAGGAAAAAGGAAGGAAATATATGTAAACCTAATAGCTTATTACCTTAAAAACTGCAAAAAAACAAACAGTGAATGGGGTGTTAATGTGATCTTTATCTTAAGTCAACTAGTTTTTAAAAGTGTATTCTGAATGATCAATTTCAGGAGATGTTGCAAAATCAAATGATTACTTTTTTCTCCAACTCCAATACAAAGATCATATATGAATTCTTGTGTGCGGTTTAATACAAATACAGAGGGATATACAACCCAGCAGGCTTTAAAATAACTTCCCTATCATTGAGGAACTGTCTCTATTTTAAATACGGATACTTTCTATTCAGAATACATTCCTGACAATCCTCTAAACTCCAGGTGATTACAAATAGCTTTGGCTGACAAAGCTTTGATCTTAGCATTTTGCCAGGTTCTTCAGGCAACTGAATCAGCAGTTATTTTGCATTAATCAAAAGGTTTATCAAGAAATTCCAACTTTATGTAACAAACAACTTTTTTAAAACCAAGCACTGCAAAGTCATTGTGAAAAGAACAAAGAAATAACTTCCAGTTACAGTATACCCATATTAAGTTTCTATCCTGAGTTTTTCATATCTATTTCAATCCTATAATTGCATTAAACCTGTACAAGGCAAAAATCATAAAGAAACTAAACTAAATACAAATACAGAAATAGTCCAACAATTTGTTCACAATCATTATTTTAAAAAATGGAGAAAGGGAGATCATTTGGCACTGGATGGATAGGAAATTATTGCCGCCCACAGTCACTTGGTTGAGTTGGACGGCTATAGAAATTTAATCAATTATCTTTACCTAGCAGTAAAAATATTCTGAGTGAGTGGTAAAAGAGAGAAGATACAAGAGTATTTATGTAAAGACTTAAGATCAATATTTTTAATGGCATCTCACAGTATCCAAAAAGGAAGTTCACAGAGACACTGTGAGGTACTTTCAATTTTTGAGCAAAGCACAGCAATAGGAGGATAGTAGTTTGTGCTATGTTCAGAAGATGTTGGGTACTGCTGTGTCTCCATTAAAAATGTGAAATATCTCGCAGTCTGAGTTCATTGTAGCACCATGGCACACAGTTTGGGAACCATGGATCTAAAGGATTGGCTAGAGATAAATTGAGGTTTGGAGTGCCAAGAGCAGGAGAAGTGAAGAGAAGCAAATGAGAGGTGTAGTCCATAAGGAGGGAAGAGGTTGAGAAAACTGCTAGATGAAACTGCATGAAAACAAACTGCATGAAACAATTTGCTTTCAGGAAAAAATTACCCTGTAATCTGCAACTCCTATACTGCAAAAACATATGGACTACACAACTCAATCAAGGCAAAGCAATAGACGCAATTTACATAGACTTCTATAAATCCTTTGATTCAGGGGTGCACGACAAACTACTTCTGAAACTGCAATCTTATGGCATTTCTGGCCCCCTACATAAATAGATAACTGCGTTCCTGTCAAACAGGCAACAAGTGGTCAAAATATCGAATGCTATATCAAATCCGGTACCTGTTAACAGCGGTGTCCCCCAAGGCAGCGTTCTAGGGCCAACACTTTTTATACTTTACATAAATGACCTTTGCAATCATTAAAAGCAACTGCATTCGCTTCGCTGATGATGTAAAATTATTCAACGCTATCCTTCAAAAGGACTTTGACTATGTGTCAGAATGGTCAAACAAGCAGCAACTTCAAATCTCAGCCAACAAACGCTCTGTCTTACACATTGGCAAAAAAAATCAGAACACAAAATACAAGCTGGATGGACATGAAATTGTAGACGACCCTCACTCTGTTAAGGACCTTGGAGTACTCATCTCTAACAATCTAAGTGCCAGAGACCCCTGTAACAATATTGCCAAAAAAGCATTCAGTGTTGTTAACCTAATCTTACGTAGCTTCTTCTCTGGTAATATTGTACTTTTAACTAAAGCATACAAAACATTTGCTAGACCAATTCTTGAATACAGCTCATCTGACTGGAAGTCGCACTACAGAGGTGGGTTCCTCCCGGTTCCTCCCGGTTTGCCCGAATCTGCTGGTGATGCCATGATGATGTCACAGAAAAGGTTTCGTCAGTGCCGGTCTGTGGGAGCCGCTATCTTTTTGTTTGAATATTTTTTTAAAAAAATTGGGGGACATTTTTAGTAGTTCAGAGAACTGGTAAATACCTCTGACTGGCCCCATCCCCATATATTCTCTGTCTCCTGAGTCCCAACTGATCGGGAAGAAATGGGGATTTTGCAGTAATCTTCCCCTGGAGTGGGGCGGGAATGGAGATTTTACAGTATCCTTCCCCTGCCATGCCCACCAAGCCACACCATGCCATGCCCACCAAGTTACGCCCACAGAACCAGTAGTAACAATTTTTGAATGCCACCTCTGGTGGGGTGGTGGTGGTGTCAAGCACAGCCTTGAATTTAAATGGCTGTGGAGTATTTTTCCCCCCCTTGAAGAGATAAACTAGGTAGAAAAACTATATGGGTAAAGCCAGCCAGAGTTTCAAAACCTACATAGCTAGTTGTCCAAAAAGTAAAAACAGAAAAATCAGAGGGCGGATGGACAAAACCTGAGGAAAAACCTTTAGAACCTGAGTGGCTGCATCACAATGTAAAATTCAGAGGCAAGTAATGATTTAGATATTAAAATCACGTCCTTCAATCAGAATTGCTTCTAGCATTTCCTCTTCCTGCAATTATGTATTACCACAATTACCCAATGTTTCCTTCTACAAATATACACTTCCTAAAAATTGTCTTAACTCCTTATCAAACAAGTTAAGTTAATTTTATTAGGGAAAGTCTAATATTTTATACTATTTATACAGCAAAATGCCTATGTATGTTGATTTTCACATATAGTAAAATAAAACATAATAATATATTTTGGACTATTGGTGTAAAATATTGATAAGAAACTTTAAAAAACTGAATTATGGCAGATAGAACAGTTCTTTAAACTCCAAAAATAAAGGGAAACTTAGTATGGCCATATATCTACCTCCAAGATTTGCACATAACTCAAAATTTTATGCATTTTATTTACAGTAATTTGTTTTATAATATGAATGATTTTTATTGAGAGATTTAACCTTAAAGTAATATTTTGTAATAACATGAGAGAGTTTTATAGAACATGTTTATGATTTGTGCTTTGGAGGCCTAGTTCCTGTGTTTAAAGACTGGTTTCTTGGGAATTTGGAAACAACGACGATAGTAATTTACTCTGGTTATGTTTGGATATGATGCCTTAACATTTAGTGAAATATTTGATTAGCATCCCTTTTCAGCTCCTAGCCCAACCATTATACAAGTGGAAGATTTTAATCAGGTATTCATTAGCCTAAAATAAAAGCGTTTCCCCTCATTATACATGCTCAAATATTATATGGTTTTGTAGTGTCTCTTCATGCTTTTTCATTTTAACTAATGACCAAATGAAAAATAAAGTAATCTACCTCTTCTTTCCATACCATTAAAGAAGTTTGCTGGCTCTATTAGCTTCAAAGTCTGACAGTCTATCCCCTTGTTATTCAGGGAAAGGAAACTGTCAGGAAACTGTTAATGGACATTACTCTACTGTACAGTTCTAATTTGGGGCCATTGACACATTTCTTTGTTATAGTGCAGAATCTGAGGGAAGTATAATTGTTCCATAGAAAACTGCTACCAAGCTTGTTGATGTAATAATCTGTCAAACATTTTTTCCCTATTTATTTGCTTACAAGTTGTCAAGTGGAATCCAAGCTTGAAGATAGCTGATTTAAAACAACAACAACAAAAACCTAAGGCCTCTTTCATCTTTAAAAAAACGGTCATAATAAAATAGAAGCAGTAACTACAGTATCGCCAAGTAGACTTCCCCTGAGGGTTTAACTGGTTGTCACAGGATGAGCAGAGCCTCGATTATTAAAAATAATTTATGCCTGTTTTGTCACATTCCTTAACATGATTGGTAAATAAAATGCATACACACATATAATGTATAGGTTGGCAGAGGCTACTGCACATCATTTAGTACAGCATTTCTCAATATCAGAAACTTTAAGGTATACAGACTTGAAATACGAGAATTTCCCAGCCACTATGCTGGGAAATTTTGGGAATTGAAGTCCGCACATCTTAAAGTTCTTGAGGTTGAGAAACAATGATCTAGCCCAACCTCCTCTTTAATTCAGAATTCACTAAAGTATCCTCTTCTTTACCTCCTGTTTGAAAGCCTGCAATTAAGAAGAGGGCCAGCACAATTATTGCTGGACTCTTCCATTGTCCAGCAATGATGGTTAGCATACTTTGTTGAGCATAAATGTATCTTTTTTAAAATTTCAATGTGCTAGTCCTTATTTTCTCAGTTGCAACAGAGAATAATTTTGCTCTCTTCTGCAGGTGACAAACTCTAAGATATTCTGGGACAACTATCATATATCCTCTTAGATTTCTCCTTTGTAAGCTAGAGCTGCCCAAGTCCTTAACTATTCTGGTCATCATATTCTAAGTGTGGCCTAACCCCACAAAGAAAAACAAAACAGTTACTTTTCATGATTTGCATTTAATGCTTCTGCTGATGCAGCCAAGGACTGTGCTGGTCTTTTTAGCAGCTACATTACACTGTTTGCTCAATTTCAATTGGAGGTCTATTAATATCCTTACATTTTTAAACATTGGAACTTACTCTTCACATGAAGAGATTTCAGAACAATCAGCCATAATGATTGTTGATATGTAAGGAAACAATAAGAAACTCCTCACACTGTATCAGCCATGGTAAAACAGTAACAATACCAAGAGGAATTTAGACCAGGGGTCTCCAACCTTGGCAACTTTAAGATTTGTGAACTTCAATTCCCAAAGCACAGCTGGCTGAAGAACTCTGGGAATTGAAGTCCACAAGTCTTAAAGTTGCCCAGGTTGGAGACTCCTGATTTAGACTATCAAATACTGTATATGTGAAACACCTAGGCCAGTAGAGGTAACTTGACTAAAAGAAGAACATTCTCAAATAATAAGCAAAATTTCTCCATCTTTGGTCATGTGCTTATTATATCAGCACGTTACCTTTTCTTCAAGAGGTTTCTTCAAGAGTTATTCTTCAGCATAACTTCGTGAAATGTGGTTACCGGAAAAGGACAATAGCCAGCTAGTTAGTTTCAGAGATGAGAACATCTGAAATCCTTTCTCACAATAAGAAACCCGATAAGGGAGCAGCCTGGCCGATGCTGATGTTAGCTTACCTAACAGATTATGTCAGAAATTAGAGCAGGATGTTTATGTACTATTAAAACCAATGTGCAGATGTGCTACAAGGAGATGTGCCCCTTTTCTACAAGCCTTTACTCATGGAAACAATGGCTTGTCAGGAAAGAGCTATGAATTATAAACCATGCTGATCCTGACGATCAGGCTATACATCTAAATGCAGTGAAAAGGCTTTGAAATTTAGGTTTCTTACCTTGCTTGATTAAGCACAGGGTCGCTCTCTGCTGTAACAGAAACTGGCAGTGGAAGCTGGAATTCAGGCCTATGGTCAGAGAAACTCCTTCTGAGGCAAGGCTGAGGACTAGCGGCACTGTTGATCATCTTCTGTTGAACCACAAGTTGCCTGAACTGCATGCTATTTCTCCTTGAAGATGTTGAGGCTTCAGGCTGGGCCATAGCCCCTCCCATTGGGTTGATGTTTGATGACAACACTGGCTTGGCTTGAAATAATGAAGCAGTAGCTGGGCAAAATATTGAGTGAGCATTGCTAACAAGCTTTGGGGAGGCAGAATGTGGCTCCTCCTTGGAGTCCATATTGTTTTGTAAACATCTATGAAACGGAGATGGGGAAATAGATGGAGAAGTTCCAAAAGGAGATTCTTGGTCATGGGATGGTAGGCTGGACACCTTTTGATGCTGGGAACTTTGTTGTTTGCGTATTACTGGAGGATTAGAGAGATTTTGCTGAGGTGGTGGGGAAATCACTTTCCTCAGTACCGGGGGACTTGCTGACCTTGAGTGAGTTGAGGGACTAGGTTGCTGATATAGAACGGGAGAAGAAACTTGATGAATAGCTTTGTGATACAGTGGTGGACTTTGAAACCTCTTCTGATTAGAAGGTGAGGAAGGTGGTATTCTTACTGGTGATACTCGGCTGATAAAACCTGACGTTTTCTCATTTTTCTTGAATAAATCAGGAGAACTTTGCTTTTCAGGTAAAGGAGCTTCACTGTCACTTATGTTTCCTTGATTGCTCCCATTCGATTCTGATGCTTCTTTAGGATTTGGAAGAGGTATTATTTTACAAGACTGTTTATATAGATCTGCAACTTTTTCCATTTCATCATCCCTTTTGCGGCAATCAGACATATGAGTTGCACTCACCTCCAAGAAATATTTATTTGGTATGGTATCTACCTCGTTATTTGGTGCTTTGTTGACAGCTGGGGTATTGCTGAGATTTTTATTTGGTAACAAATCAAGAGAACACATGGAAAGTTTCATCCGTGGAGTAGTTTTCTTGGTGGTGCTCTGTTCATTTGCTCTGGTAGCCTTATCAACCACTTCCAAATAGTTTGCTTCCATCTTTATATCTCCTGAACATTCAGTTGATTCAAGTAACATTTCCATTAACATTTCAGGTGGTGGAGGAGGTAGGTTTTCCACATCAATCTCAATAGAATCCTCATTTGTATCAAGGCTACTTGCAAATTCCATTGAACTATTGTCACTAAGAGTACAATGTCTAGTTCTGAAGTTTTTACAGCTGGTATCTTCTAATGGTGAAACACTGTGTTTGTGATTTAAGGGCACAAATCCTTTGGGAAATGGAAGGTTGGGAGAAATGCTTTGAAGTCCAAACTTTCTGATACATTTTATTGGGCCCAATGTTCTTAAGTTTGAAGATTTCACCAGACTTTCAGATGGGCTAAACGTTTCAATTAATTTTTTCACAGATTTACATGGTGGAGTATTCAGTTTGGAGGTCTCAGAATAGTTTTCTTTTCTAGATATCAAATCTTCTGAAGACATGCCAGTTGTGGTCGATTTTTTACATTTTACATTTTCATTGTATCTACATGAAGAATCAGGCAGTATATTGAAATTTTTAGCAAGAGATGCTTTGAGTTTATTAGTGGAAATTCTGTGAGCAACAGGCTCAAAATATTCTAAGTCAGACACTTCTTTTGGGTTCAATATTTCCAAATTATCATTGATTTCCTCTTTTCCATTTAATTGATAAAATAATTCTAACCTTCTGTCAAGATTTTTCTGAGTTCTTTGAAGTTCCAAAAGAGTAGGGTCTTCAGCATGACTTTTGAGAGACACCTCGGACCTTGACCGTTTCTGTTTAATCCGTGTCTTCTGGCCCCCAGAGGCTGTACTAGGCCTCAGAAATTCTTTTCCATTTTCATCTTCCATCCATGCCCTTTGCCGACATTTAGCTGGAACAAATTTTATCTTTTCACTAATGGCATCTTTCATTTTGAGAATTATCTCATTATCTGCGCTATCTATTTGTTTGGTGGAAGGCTTCTGTCTATTTTCTCGGGCTGCAGGGAAAGATATAGATCTTTTAGATAAAGCATTTTTTTCTTTTTCAGACAGACTTATAGAGTCGCATTCTTCCTCAGATAAACTGTTGGCACTATTGTCTTCATTTGTGGAGGAAATGCTACTGAATTCACTCTGTTTGAAGCTGTTACTTTCATGGGTTATATCAGAGTGCCCAGAGTTAAAGGTTTTCAAGATATTTTGATGTTGGAGAAAAGTGGATCTTCTTTTTGATACTACTTCAGATGATGATATTGAACTCCTTGTCTGTGGAGGTGAGTCAGATATATTCTTAAACTGTTTTTCCAGCACACAGTCTTGGGACATGCTTATACCATTCCTGGAGTTGCATGGACTTTTGTGAATGGTCTCACAATTTGTTTCCATTCCATGCCTATCAATAATATTCAAATCTTTCACGGATTCGCTGTCAATGCCTATTCCACTGTCTTCAGAGTAAAGAGTCATATCATCAGGGTAATGATTGGAAGATCCAACTGCAGATTCTTCAAGGTTCTTTATCATCCTGACCAAGTGTTCATCAAGATGTTGCTTTGCTTTCATTTTTTCTTCTAAGCTGGTACTTGCAGACTGCAAAAAGCCGCAAGACTCCTGCAGGACGTCAGAGGCTAAAGAGGCTACTGTTCCATTTAACAACTGCATTTTGTTGACAGTGTATTGTAGTAATTGTTGCAAAAGATCTGGCTGCTCTTTTGGATTTTCTTTGCCAGCTGGCCAAACCAGGTTCCCTCCCACTTCTTTGAGCAGATCTTCTCCATCTTCAATAATTTCTTCTAAAAGGTGGTTGATTCCATCAAACCGAAAAAGCAAAAAGTTCACCAACTGTTGCAGAATTAATTGCGTTTCAGCAACCTGGTCTGTCATGCATAAGATAGCCTCATATTTGCCAATATTAGGATTGAGATATGCATACGCGTTTTGATGGGCCTTAACAAGAGCGTCTGGGAAATCTATCTTTTTCTCAGGCTGACATACAGAAGGACTTGCTTTCTCTTTAATTTTGCAAGGACGCCCTGGTTTCCCCTGCCTGCTCCTTTGCTTCTTCCCATTTTTGTGTTTTTGATTTTTGCTGCTTTCACTTTTATCTCCCATGGTAGCATCAAACTTTTCTGACTCAGAACTTCTTTGCTTTTTAATCATAATTGCTTCTGCCATAAGTTTGCCTTTGTTTAACTTCATCGATTCAGAAATGGCTCTCTCAGTCTCTGAGACTACCTTTTCAATTTCTTTCTCTTCCTGGTCCAGCTCAGATAGCAAAGGATCCTCAGACGAGGAATAGAAATTAACATCCTTCTCTTCATTTGATAAATTTTTGAAGAAGTGATCTTTAACTTGAGCCTCCTCCTGTCTTATTCCTTCAGTATCACAAGAAGGGGAGCCTTTGATCAGCAAAGGAAATGAAAAACCTTCACCTCCTCGGTCAACTAACGCAATTCTTTTATCCATCAGCTTTGTTTCAGGATTCTTAATAATATCACTACGGGAAGGAGTACAACCCATCGTGCTCTGCCTTCCTACGTTTCTTTACTACTGAAAGATAGTCAATAGATGAAGCAAAGATGAAAAAAGAATGAAAACTTACAAGTTTAGCAGATGTTGGGAGCTGGCATTTTTTGAGGAAAGCTTCATCTTGAAGAACTAATGCTTTGCAGATTGCCTAGTTGTTAAGAAACCTTCAGTCTCAGCTTGGTCAGTGTATTCTCCCCTTTAACAATTTCCCCTATGAAAAGTATCTGTGGCATTTTCGGCTGAGCTAGGGGATTAAGAGGGCTTACGTATCTTGCTTCTGCCTTAACAGATGTCAACCAGAAAGAAGGATTTAAGCTAATTAGGATAAGAAGCCCACAGCTAGTTTGCTGCACTTGTAACAGGACAATTCCTGTTACACACTGCATTTTACAAATTGGCTTTTGGTCCACTGCAATGGGCTCTCATTGTATTTCATTTCTAAACTTTCTTTGGGCTCTGAAATTCCAATGACAGATGCAGTTGTAAGTCAGTTCCAAGAACACTGTCTGCAAGGCAAAATACTACTACTGCACAGTCACCTAAAAGGACTGAACGTGACCTTGGGTGACTAATGCCAATTACGAAGAAACACAATCTACAAAGCCAAAGAAAACAGCATTAAAAGGCTTATTAAGCCATTCAGTCTTATCCGATCTCAAGATCAGCACGAGCAAGCATTCATTTCCTTGAGGACTTTCTCCAAGAATGCGTTGAATAGTTTTAGCTCTCCTCCCTTTTAACTTTCCAAAATGATAAGGCTGTTTTGCATAATTCTATTTTTCAGAGTTAAATAATGATCCCAATTCAGCGTGCACTTTTCCCCCCCAGCTCTGCTTTGATTTCTTCAAGTGCAAGAGCACCTGCAGCAGTTCATGGGAGGCTATGAATTATTCACCAGAGTGATGTCTCGCAGCATCAAAAGAGTGCTCAGTAATCTTCTCTTGCCCAAAGGCTGGATTAACGCAACCAGGTGCAGTTGATTAGTCTAATGAAAATGCCCTTTATATGATCTTGGAGGGGTTCCCAATCACTTTACAGCCAGTACAAACAAGAGATGTTGTCAGTCTGAATACAGATCAGATTCTTGATCAAGAACAAGCTAATGAAATACCTCACAGTCATAGTAGATCTATTCTAATGTAAATGCTTTGATTATTATGAATAATCTTTATTTTTCCAGGGTCTTGATTGATTTACAGTTCTTACTTCACAGATCTGCTGTAGATTACATTAAACCTCAGAAAGAATTCAATACTGGGGACTTAATATTATTTCAAGAGCAATAGGCTTAAGCCAATCATGAAATGGAGAAAATTAAAGGCTAAAACGTATGAAGAACGGTTGCAGGAACTGGGTATGTCTAGTTTAATGAAAAGAAGGACCAGGGGAGACATG
>JANHGD010006719.1:1487-14368 GCA_027560375.1 Imantodes cenchoa
TTGTAATTATTTTAACTATTATAATTTTTAATGTTTTATTATATTGTTGTATTTTCCACTGTTTCTGCATTACTGTACACCGCCCAGTCCTTCAGGAGTTGGGCGGCCTATAAATACAACTAAATAAATAAATAAATTTAACTTTCACCATAACTGATCATTAATCAGCTACTTCTACCTGCATTTGTACCTCTATAACTGTCTGGTTTGGCACAGCAACCAAACAGGACAGGTACAGACTTCAACCGATAGGACTGTACAAAAAACTATTGTAACCACCATGCCTTCCGTTGAGGACATGTATACTGCATGAGTCAAAAAAAGGGCTGAGAAAATATCTACAGACCCCTCACATCCCGGACATAAACTGTTTCAACTTCTCCGCTCAAGACTCTGCTGTAGGCCAAAACAATTAAGACATAAAGAGTTTCTTCCCCCAAGTCATTACTCTGCTAAACATCTAACTCCCACAGCACTGTTTTAGGCCTACAGATATTTATTTATTTTATTTATTATTTGTCAAAACATGTACAAGATAGCAGGTATTGGTATAAACATAAGTGAAGAAGGTACAGGTAAATTTGAACAATAGGACAGTAAGACAGGGATGGTAGGCACAATCGTGCGCTTATGCACGTCCCTTACAGCCCTCTTACCTATGTAGTCGGCTGTATTACTATTATCCTTGTTATCTTCTCATCTTTCTCATCTCTCTTACCTCCTTCTTCTATTTGTATATTATAATTTATCAGTTGTTCCTTGTATCTTATGATTTATTATTGTATCTTATGATTTATGATCTATGACTTATCACTTTGCTGTTTGTATGAACACTGAAAGCTTATGCACTGGAGAATTATTTGTGTGTCCAATCACACTTGGCCAATAAAGAATTCTATTCTAATCTATCTAAAAAAGCATATTTTAAAGCTAGTTGGTCAACCTCTCATTAGAAAGAAGTATATAAAGAAGCTTTAACTTCTTTGACTTGTAGAAAAGGGAAAGATTAAAAGTAACCTGAAGCCTATAAATCCATCTCTTCACTATCTATGGATTATAAATTTTTAATAGTAATTCTTGCTAAGACACTAAGACATAAGATTCTTATGTATCTCTTTGAAATATATTCGTTGTTAAGCTAAACCAGAAAAATGAAGTAGCTATGAGTTTTCTTGAAGCTGAAAAAAGCCTTTGACAATTTGGAATCACCTTTTTATTTTGTAGTTTTGAGAAAAGAGGAGATTGTGGCCATAATTTTTGTCCATGGGTACAGACATTTATAAAGAAAAAAGGCAACATTTACACAGCAATATGCAAAATCCAAGGGAGTTTCCTTTCTCGTTTTGTTTTTACTGACACTGGAACCACTGGAAATTCAACTACACCAAAATAATAAAATTTGGTGCAGAAATAACTGCACAAGAACATAAACGTATGAACTTATTTGCTGAGGATACTGTAACTATAACTGCTCAGTCTAAAGAGATTTTAACATGGCTGATGGAGCATGCACAACAATTTGCTTCAATGTCAGGTTATTGGAATAATGAAGAGAGGTCCTCAAATGTCGACACAGAATCTGACAGAAAAAAAAGCAATGTGTGTATCAAACCACAGATGCTAAGAAGTTCAATATTCAGAGGTTTTTCTCCCGAGTAGAAAAAAATAAAATTTAAGAATAATTATTTGCCATCTTGGAAAAACAGCCGATATTATCCTGGATTGAAAGAGTTGCAGCAGTTAAATATTCTACCAAGGTTTAATTTCTTTTCATGATTTCACTCTTTACTGAGAATAAGTTACTAAATAACTGGCATAGACAAGTAACAAATTCTAAATAACTGGCATAGACAAGTAACAAATTCTAATAAAAGACCAAGAATTCATCTCATGAAACTGAGTTAAGAGAACAAGGTTGCCTACAGCCTCTCAATTTCAGACTGTATTACCTTACGAATGGAATGTGTCCCAGGAGAATATTGCAGGATCCAATCTGTGTTGGTCACCAAGACCAGAGGTTTTGCCTTCCGAGATTTCAGACTTATGATGGAGCCCATCTTCAGGGAACTTTTCTCATTTTATATACTGTCTGCAGCTTCTTATAATAAACAAGTTTGTTTTAGCACATTTTTTGTATTTATTAATTTCAGCCATGATTAGTAAAGAAAACTCAGAATATTGACTCAGAATATCGCTTGTATGCATAACCCGGTTTCTAGCATGACACGGCCCATGCTGGTCCAGGGCCCGGGGGTTGGGGACCTCTGGCTTAGTGCTATTCTGTTTCTTTTCTAGACTTAAAGAGCCTCAAGTGGCAACTGAGAAGAAATAATCCTTGCTAATATTGGTAAACACATTTTTTGCATATAGGCGAATGCATTATTGAGGGCTGAAATCAAATATTTTCATGTTGGAATGCTCAGAGGCATTAATTAGACACTGACATGATCAAGAAAACAACTTTGTCCCCGGTGAATATTTTTGAAGGGAATTGAGACCTAGATTTACCCAGAACAAACAGCATATGAGCAAATGTACTTTATTTTAATGACTGATAAACTATTTCGATAATTTATAAATCACTTTATTTACAGACTTTATTCTCTTAAAGTACATGTCAAAATAACAAAGATATTTACATTGGTGTAAAGAGATTATACTGCTTTATTTTACATTTCAAAATTACATGAACCTTAACACCCTGTATTCTACCAAGCCGTACTACACAAAGTGTGTACATTGGCTGAAATTGGCCTGGAAACCTATGAATAAGTTACTTACATAAACACATAGGCAGGAACAGTATCTGCACAGCACAGTATGCAAGGAAGAATAGTTTCTCCAAGACAACTCTGCAACTGTATAGCAAAGGCTCTCCCAAAATATTTATTTACTGCAATGTGTTATTAATGTATAGTTTTTTCCTCTTCATCAATGAGATTTTAAATTAATTTAGATGAGTTTTGCTTGTTTATATTGACAATGTACAATTTACAAAGAATTACTTTACAAGTGTCACAACTGTTTTTGCTGCTGGAACATAAGTCAATCAATTCTGATTAAATAACAAACTTGAAAAAAAAGGCTTTACTGTGCAGTGACTTCAAAGGTCTCTGAATGCTGTGCTATGGTATTTCTTTAGTGAATACACACTTTTATTCAAGTATTACAAAAACGCTAAGGCCACGTGTTTTTTTTTTTTTTTTAAGATCATCCATTTGTCCTCCTCCCTCTCCTCAAACAGGCCATAAAACCTTGCTGTTAAATTTTCTGAAATACTGGAGCACTGAAAAGGTGACAGGTTACAATCCATGGAACATCTGTCCTATTCAAGCCGCCCTTTGAAGTAAATGGTGATTATACAACAGCACATAAAATAGTCCTTTTGGTGATCATGTTGCATTTAAACTGAGCTTTAATAGGACTTTAGGATTTTATCTTAAATCTATAGGTCAGGAACAGATCCACAAAGATTGTTGCTCTTTATATTTGCATACACTTGTAGGTATGCAATCTTCCTCAAAAATTCATTTTAATGTTTAATGAATTAAGATTCATTTTAATATAGAATAAAGAGCACTAACAGTCCTTATTTTCTAGCTGCCCTATATATGTATTATTGTCAGTGTTTTTCTCTAAATTGAATTCTGATGGCTAGGCATAATATAATTTAATATATTCAGGATATACTCTCCAAGACAATTAGTGATTCTTTGTCATAATTAAACTCCTCTATGCTGCTTAAGTCCATTCTGAACTCTGATGGAAAAAGGACAACGTTCTAAGGATTCACAGGGCACTGAGTTAAAATTCACTTTCACATTTAGTATACACAATGATCATGCCTGTTATTTGCATGCAAAAAAAAAAAAAGGGAAATGACACTCAGGTATGTGAATTCATGAATTTGTGAGTGACAACAGCATGTATTGCATGTTTATACACATATAGGATTTCTCTAAGTGAGCTAGAGGTATTATAGTGAATCTCCAAAAATGTTTTTAGGTGTGTTTTTCTAGAGTAGCTACATGGCCCTCCAAGCTCACTTGCAGGAATAATTAAGCACTGTAGAAAACTATAATAGTAAGTAGGTTGTTTCTGCGAGATGTTGCATAAGTTGAATCTGGTAGCCATAATCACTAAAATCAACAGGTATTTGAGCACAAGTTTCCAGCCCTTTTTTATGATAGAGAACCTCAGTATAACCCCTCTCTATCAGGGGAAAAAACAGAAGCATCTATATTTGGGGTCATCTGGATGTAGGCAGCAGAAAGGGGATTTGGGGAAGAAGAACACATCCATAATATGTCAGTGCAATGAGCAAAAGGAGGTTACCCAGAACAGCTATCTAAGGCAAGTAGCTATGCATTCTTTCCCCCTCCTGACTCACATTTCTCATTTTGCAGATACCCTCTTCACCCAGTCTATTCAATTGCAAGATGTGATTAGGTAATTACACTTGAGCCAAAAGGGAATTTCCTTCTTAAGAACCCCAGTGTTAACGGCCCTTAAGGGCCTACACCATACCAGCCGGATACCATACCAGAAATTGGGCAGCTTTGGTAACATGCTGTTAGGTCAATTTAGCTGAAATTTAGTTGGATGTATGATATCAGTAGTGAGCAGTCAGAAGTATCTTTAAGGATAAAATGAATTCACAGAATTACACCAAATACAGTTGTGGGACAGAAGAAAAATGCCATATAAGGCCTAAATGGATTGCCCTTTCTGGTATATATAGACCTGATAAGGGAATATTGAAGACCATTCCTTCACAGCCAAAATTGTTGCTAGAATGTTCCTGGATTCATGCTCAAGTAATTGTTGCCTTGCAAAAAATGCTATAACAGCCACAGTTCTCTCAGGTTAAATCTATACCATTTGTTGCCCCCGTTCCTTTAGATTTTGTTGCACCACTATTGATCACAGCAACAAATCTGAGTTAAGCAATATACTGTATACATTATTCTATTGCTTTAATCACCTTGGGCATGTCAATATTCTGTTTGATCAATATAGCTATAAATTTAAGTTGGTGACTTCCCCAATCATCTTGGCTTGGATATTCCCTTGATTCTCACAATTTAGCTAATGGGGCAAAAGACATGGATGACTCCAAAATGTCAAAACCTAAAACTGTTAGAAAATGGCCTCATTTGTTTCAAAACAGAGAAAAAAACGGTAACTTCGCTTAGGTATTACATATGCATTTAAAACATTCTGAGGTTCAGTATGAAAAGTACTTAACTCATAGCAGCTTGCTCCACCAGATTTGTTTAAAGTTGGCATTTACATGCTAGTAAAGTCTATGTGCTAGTTATTCTGTCTTTTGTTCCTTTAGCCCATTTAGGTATAATTAATCATCCCAAGATTACAAAAGTGATTCTGTCAATCTACCTATGAGCATTTCTGATTGTATGCCAACAACTTTTTTAAAAATATATCTTCTGGTTAAAATGAGCTATCTTGGTTGTGTGTTACTGTGCAAACAGCGAACAAGTCAAAAAAAGTTTCAAAAGAGATCCACAAGAGAGTACTGGCAGACATATACTGACTGGAAGACCAAGAAACTAAAGATGAAAGGAAAAAGGGCATAAATAGGCGCATAGAGTCTTTGGAATGCCTCCTCCTATGCTTTGGAACGATGTCTCTGCTGGGATAGATTAACAGATTTTGAATCCACTCTGATTCAATGTTTCCTCAAGTAATCCAGATTTCAAATTAAGGCATCAGTAGTCAAGCCTAGATTATTGTGTGTTCCCTGGAGAAAACTTTGGGGCTGGGGGGAGGAGGAATGGAGGCAGTATGAGCCACACTGGGTTTGATCATGGCCCACTCTAACAGTCATGGAAATCTTGGCAAAAGGGCTTTTGACATCCTATTTCCCTTTCCAAGTACATTAGTTGGATGTAACATGTGCCTCTTCACAATCCGTTTCTACCCCATGGTGGGGGAAAAACCCATGCATTTGGATCTTTGTAGACTCTTGTCTCTGATGCATTTCTTGCACATAGTATGACACCTCATTTTTATGAGACAGATGCATTCCTAATGTACAGATATTCTGACGTTTTAAATCTTGTAACAGTGCATTCATAGAGCACATGACAATGATTTTTTAGGAGTTATAAAATAAGTTATAACAAATGTCACAAGCATAAAAAATCAGGTCCAGAGTCAAGCACTGAGTATCACTCTCTTTGGTACATACACTCCTAACCTTAGCTAGTTCAAGTAATGGTTTCACCAGTACATTACAGTAAGGTGGTAAGCAAGAGAGGAATCAAAAGGGTCAATGGCCCACATTATGTAAGCATTTTTTTCATATCTCTCACATATTAAAATCCTGAGAGAATCCTGAGTACCATTTACTTAGGAGCAGCTGGTGGTTCACTGAGGAAAAAAACAAATATAGTGGAAAAGTAGAAAAAGTATCCCAATTAACCATTTAACAAATGGAAATAAAAATTTAGTTGAAAAAAAGGAGCGTAACTCCTCAGATCCGGATGCATTAATCCAATGACAGAAGATCCATAACGAGACAAAAAGATTAAAATTACATAAGAGGGAGGAACAGATACTTGGTTGGACTGACATACATTGTTAAGTCAGAAAACAGAGTTATAAATTACACATAAAACAAAGTAGAGTAGTTATTAAAATGAAGAATGTAATTTGAGTTTCCATTGTTGGGTTCTTGGTGCTCCATCCCAACCATTTTCAAACTGCCAATATCGAAAGAACAAATGCCAAGTATTATTGTACATACTGAATTGGCAAAAGCATTTTGGGGGAGGGGGAGCCTTTTTGGAACAAATCCAGTGTAGGAGATCCAAAGGCAGCACAGGAAGAGGAGATGTCGTATCACTTCTCAGCCAATAAATTTTGAAAAAATATATGGTTTGATGTTAGACTAATAATTTTTTGCAATCATCTGATTGAGGAGATCAATAGTCTCTCTAATTAAGTCCTCAAAAATCCCATCTGCTAGCTGCATCTTCACATGCAGCTCATCTTCATCATAGTTCACCCACTGAGCCTCTTCTTCATACAATTCTTGAATCTTAGAATTAGAAAGGGGAGGGAGAAAAGTCACCGCTATTAATATACTACTCTGTAAACATATATAATAAAAATTATTATTGTAAATCCATCTAACCATCATTATAGAAAAGCTACAGATTTTTCAATAACTCACAGGAAAGAAAATGAATAATAATTCCTAGATATATTACAATTAAAACAAACATTAAAAATAGGACGATATCACTATTTATGAAGTCACTAAGAGTCAACACTAACTTTCAATCAATCAATCAGTCAGTCACCATCATTTATTAATGACTCTGGCCATTCCAGTAAGCCAGGCTTTGGTATGACTCAAATTCCACTGAAATTACTCATGTTACTTCTGAAGTGTTAGTAACTTCCAAGCCTGTTCATGCTTTGCAACAGTGTCAGCATTATTAAATAGTTCCATATCCATTAAGGTTATGGCAGCCATTATTTTCTCACCCCTCTCCTTCCTCTTAACTCATTAATTTTTCTTTCATATATTTATTTTGCAATTTGATTTTCATTCTCAATGTACATTTATAATGGTCACTCATTTTTGTTTTCAGTCTACATTTTCTGAACAGCTATACCTTCTTAATCTTATATCTTGCTTTATTATACATATTTAAATACCCAATTCCTAAGAAATTAAACATACCTTTGCTTTTTTAATTTAGTCAACTCTTGTTTTCACTTTAGAAAGTGGTTAGAAGCACACTTTTCCACTGATATTTATTTTTTACAATAGACCAAATACTACCTCATTACCTTTCTACCAGCAACTGCACATCTTGAACTTCTCCATCAATTTTCCCATCTGTAATAAACATTTCCCAACAAGCATGCCTCACCTCTTTGCTCTATTTCTTTTTGCCATTTATGAATAATCTGCAATCACTACTCAATATTTGTGTTAAAAATAACAATCATGTTTCTTGTTGTTTCTGCTGAAAATCAATTTGGGTTTTCAACCAACAAGAAGGCACTGTTTTTTCCAGAAGTATACATATACTTAGGTTATCAAACAACATCTCTTATGTCACAAGCATATTTCTGTATCTATAAATACATTAAACAATCAAACAGCCTACTGTACAGTGAGTTGGTTCTGATTGAAGTGGCCTATATACACTATATATAACATATACACTATAATAATTTAAAAAATCCTTATTCTGCTTAAAGATCTAAATTTGGAAATGCTTAATTTTAGTTGATATTTATACATAGTTTATATGGATGAGTACACACAAGGAAAAATATGGTTCTTCAAAAGCACAGAAAAGGACAAATTTAATTTGCCTGTCTACAATCCTTCTGCTTAGGACAGCTGAAAGCAAATCTGGGAAAGAAGAATAAGCTAATATGTAAACAACATTAGATCTAACACATTTTTTCAAACCATGCAGGTTGCTAGGTATTTATGCCTGACTACAATGCAAAATTGAAAAAACAATTACTAACCAATATCTGATCCACTCTATCCATTTTTCTCCGTCCAAATTTCATCATTTTCTGCCAGTCTGTTTTATTATTTGATTCCTTTCTCAAATTTAAGAGCTTTAAAACTTCAGCTGTTATAAAGACCTTGGGTAAAGGAAAAATAAAAAAATAATGAATGCTAACTAAATACATTTTCTCTAGTTGCAACATCAATTCTACAAGCAGCTTTCAGGGAGAAGATTTCTAGTGAGGTCGTAGACATGGCATATATGCAACAGAAAACGCATTGTATTGTTAGGTAATTACAACTACAGTAGAACCTCTGGCCACAAATGCTTCTGACCACAACCAAATCGGGTTTTGACCAAAACATTCACTTTTTTTTTCCCCACGGCCGATTTCCCCTTCCGTGCCATTTTTTTTGTAAGTGCCAAATTTCCAAAATTAGGTTTGGGTCATGACCAAATTGGTTTGCAACCAAAATTATGGAACAAATTATCCAGTTGCCATATTGGAAGGATTTTAATTCTTTATATACTGGTTATCATTCTTTGTATCTTTTTGAAAAAAATATTGCATGTTAGATCTAAGCCATCTTGGATGGATTTGTAACTCGAACAGTGTTAAATATTGACAATTAAATTGACAATCAAATAATATTATTTTAGTTTTAAGAAATAGAAACATTCATCCATATTCTGTTTCAAACTAATATTTAAGTGAAATCAACAATACAGTAAGAAGAAACTATAGTGGAAAAATGAGATAGTATCATATGCACACTCATCTTGGAATATGACTGATGGTGTAAGAAAATTATTTTTTCAAATAAAAATAATTTATTTTTCAAATAAAAATGCATGATAAAACTCCACCAGACTTCCCATTCTACCTCAAGTTCTAGGTCAGTGGTTCTCAGCATGGACTGGGGACTCCTGGGAGTGCTCAAAACCCTTTCAGAGAGTCCATGAAGACAAATAAAGCTTTTTAAACTTCTTTGTTTTAAAATTTAATAAATATTCATAAATATAACCCATGGAAAACAAAGCTCTTTGGGGCCTTCAATCATTTTTAAGAATGTAACGAGGCCCTGAGACCAAAACAGGTCTGAGAACTGCTATCTAGATCAGGTGTCCCCAACCTTTTGAACCTCAGGGACCACCAAATTCATAATCCCATGGACCCTAATTCATAATTTTAAGTCCTGCAGACCAGTGGTGAAATCTAAAATTTTTTCCTACCGGTTCTGTGGGCATGGCTTGGAGGTCAGGTGGGTGTGGCTTCAAGTGGGCATTGCCAACTTGTAAAATGTGGTGAAACTCACCTAACAACGCTCTTGCTTAGCAACCAAAATTGTGCTCAATTGTGGTCATAAGTTTGTTTGTTTGTTTGTTTGTTTGTTTGTTTGTTTCTCTCTCTCTCTCTCTCTCTCTCTCTCTCTCTCTCTATCTCTCTCTCTTTCCCTCCCTCTGTTCCTCCCTCCCTCTCAGGGGCCAAGATTTCTCCACGGACCACCAAAATTTTCTCAGAGACCACTGGTTAGTGACCTGTGATCTAAAGCATATATAAGCACAATGAATCATCATTTTCAGAATACAAAGACTTAGCAAAAATAGATAGGAAACATTATCCTTGATCCGTTCCTTAAAATCAGAAATTTTAAGTATTTTTTAATTATATAAAGGTATCATCGTTGCCATGCCCCAAGCTAGATGGGAACCACATTCTTCATAAGAATTCTTCAGATATATTGTTAATATTTTCAACTTACTATTTAATTACTTATTAAATTGAGTTGTTAGTTTCCAAGCTGTGCATCACTCAAGAATCTCATAATTGCAGACACTTCAATGTTGCATCTGTGCCATATTCTTTCATTAATGCATGTTTCAATTGTATACATTTCAATAAATGTTAGAGGTGAGTCATATACAACATGCTATCTCTCAAATCTTTAAAAACATTAGTAGCCATCTGATTTAGTGTTGATTCTTTGTTTGGCCCAAGCATTGCAATAAAGTATATCTCCCTCCATTTTTGAATGTGGGTTATTCCATAACATCAATTTATCAAGTGATTTGGAATAAGAACTTAATTGTTTAAGACAATAGGACATTGCTTCTTGTCCTACCCTCAGGTGCTTTGGAGAATAGTTTGACTCCCTCTTCTTTGTGGCAACGCCTGAGATATTGGAACACTGCTATCATGTATCCCCTGGTCCTTCTTTTCATTAAACTAGACATACCCAGTTCCTGCAACTGTTCTTCATGTTTTAGTCTCCAGTCCCCTAATCATCTTTCTTGCTCTTCTCTGCACACTTTCTAGAGTCTCAACATCCTTTTTGCATCGTGGCGACCAAAACCTAGCCCCCAAAGATATGTTCCAGAGCATTTTTACACACAGTTTAGGGGCCTGTGCAAATGAAGGCAAGTTGATTTCTAGCCTACAACTAGAGCTGAGAATATAAGAACGCAGGTAGTCCTTGACTTGCAACAGTTCATTTAATGGCCGTTCAATGTTACGACAGCACTGAAGAAAAAATGACTTATGACATTTTTTCACACCGAAGGCTGTTGCAGCATCTCCAGGGTCACGGGTTCAAAATTCAGAGGCTTGGCAAGTGACCATTGCTGTGATCCCCTGACAAGGAAAGTCAATGGAGAAACCAGATCCACTTAACAACCGTGTTAGTAAACTTAACAACTGCGGTGATTCGCTTAACAATTGTCGCCCCCCCCCCAAAAAAAGTGGTAAAATGAGGAAACAGTTACTTACAGCAACTGTCTCACTTAGCAAGCAGAAAGTTTGGGCTCAAATGGGGTTATAAGTCGAGGACTACCTGAATAGCTGAGAATAAATTGCAGCTATTTTTAACAGATTAACAGAGTTGGAAGGGACCTTATAGGTCATCTAGTCCAACCCCTCGCCCGAGCTGGAGACCCTACACCATTTCTGACAGGTGGCAGTCCAGTCTCTTCTTGAAAGCTTCCAGTGATGAAGCTCCCACAACTTCCGAAGGCAACTTCTGTTCCATTGGTTGATTCTCACTGTCAGAAAATTTCTCCTTATTTCCAGGTTGAATCCCTTCTTGATCAGTTTCCATCCATTATTCCTTGTCTGGCCTTCAGGTGCTCTGGAAAATAAGCTTGATACCGCCCTCTCTGTGACAGACCCTCAAATATTGGAAGACTGCTATCATGTCTCCCCTGGTCCTTCTCCTCACTAGACTAGCCATGCCCAGTTCCTGCAACCATTCTTTGTATGTTTTTGCCTCCAGTCCCCTAATCATCTTGGTTGCTCTTCTCTGTACTCTTTCTAGAGTCTCACTGGTCTGCAACTGATTTGCTCAGAGTCCAACATGTGTCAGGACCCAAACCTGGAACGACATGTGGTGATTCTTCCAAGTTGAGTTCTTTTATTGTTTCGCACCTATAGACAGACTCTTGCTGGGCTGAACTATATGTATCTACAATATAGTCTGGAAACTTTTTAGAGAGAAGCTGTCTTCACCCTCTTTCTCCCCACACATACTATCCAGGTTGAATCCATCCCCTCCCTCCACCCCCTCACTGCATCCCATCACATCCAGAGAAACCTGCAGAAAATAGTTTCCCATTGAAAGCAATGATTGTCACCCCCATTTGGAACCACAATCAGCCAATCCCCCTCCGGATCTCTTGAATTAATACAGTAATACCGCACATAGGGAAATTAGGTCTGGGTACTGAATGGGAACAGGAGAGAAGCAAGCTGTGCTTACCTTTATGTTGGCCATATCGCTCTGCAGACGAATCCTTGCTTGTTGAGCTACAGCCAACTGTTGTTGGTACCAGTGTCGAACTTTCTGCAGGGATGCGATCTCTGCCTGTGATGACTTCAGCTTACCGGTCAAGGATGCGCGGTCCAGCTCGACCTGCTGGAGTTGGCTTTGTAACGTGGTGAGCTGCTGCCGGAGATCATGAACTAAAAGGCCAGGATGAAAAAATGTCAATAAAGGAAGGGTAGAGTTATGAAACTCTATCTGTAGCTATCGACAGCAACAAAGGCCTGATTTAGTTTACTTTATTGTCACTGCACCTCGTACAACGAAATTAAATGCCATATTCAGTGTACATCATACATAAGAAAACTATAAAAATAAAACAAAAACACACCTCCTTCTCATTCTATACAATTGAATTGAAAACCCCTGATACTGCATTAATATTGCACTATACAATAGAATTCAATATAGCAATAGCACTTAGCACTTATATACCGCTTCATAGTGCTTTACAGCTCTCTAAGCGGTTTACAGAATTAGCATATTGCCCCCAACAATCTGGGTCCTCATTTTATCCACCTCAGAAGGATGGAAGGCTGAGTCAACCTTGAGCCAGTGA
>JANHGD010006733.1:8228-18579 GCA_027560375.1 Imantodes cenchoa
CATTGACAGGTAGGACATTGTGGTAGATGATTTTGTGAACTACATTTAGGTCTGTTCGAAGACGACAAAGTTCTAGCTGTCTAAGCCCAAAACTTCAAGTCTGGTGGGATAAGGTACTCTGTTGTGAGTAGAGGAGTGAAGGACTCCTCTTGTAAAATATTTTTGGACTCTCTCTCTTGTATTGATATCCGATATGTGATGTGTGTGATGTGGATATGTGATGTGGATATGTGATGTGGATATGTGTTTTGGATAGTTCTAAAAAAAATAACTTCAGTTACATGGATGGTCTTTCCAGACAAGGATGGAAATAACTAGAAGGGAATTAAGCAAAAAATTAAAATGGAATGATCACTATGATAGCCCCATACAAAGCTTCAAGTCAAGTCTAATAATAGTTATCACCCCAGAATGAGGCTGGCCTTAGAGAAGACTACAAATTACTCTTCCTCTTTGGAATTCAAAGTGATCCTTGCTTTAAGGGAGCTGGTATGACCTAAGCATTTATGCTGTTTTGTTACTCAGATTATGATGACTTTCTCTGACACCCCTTCATACAAAATGAGTCTGGATAGGCAAATGATGTCCAAATTTGACATGGAAAATTGTGTCCTGACTATGTAAACCAACATTTGTTCCACTGATATATTGCATTACAGTGGGCCTTCCTCCCCTTCCCACTCAGTCATTCATGAGAAACAGGTCTATGTGTGTGTGTGGGGGGGGGGGGGGGCTGAGTTAGTATTTCAACTGAGAGTTTTCCCCTTTCTAATGCAATACTCCATGGCATTAGGCCCAACCCAAATACAAAATGTGGTTCCAAGAATTTTACTGCTGTTTATTTCAGTGACATAAGAATGGGTTTATATTGCTTTCATGCTAACAAGGAGCAATCTGTCTCTTTCCTCTAATTGCTTATTAGTTGGAATAAACAAGGTTTGGAGAAAAAAAAGAAGTGCCTGATTTGCTGGATTATTAATCATACAAATGTTTACTGTTACAGACTCCCTTATCCTATGCAGAATTTTAAAGAGCTGTCAATCAGGCATTTCTCTGAAGCTCCAGAGTTTATTTAGATTTAATGTAAAGGAGTGTCTGAGTAGCATATATCCATCCATATGTAGGAATAGTTTTTGCAATGAATTAATGTACCCTTTTTGTGAGGATGCTAAAACACACAGGAGCACACATCATAATGTTTGATTAAATATTATATTAAGAATTCCTTCTTTATTTGCTCCAATGAATAAGTGTTGTGTTTGGATTGTTGTAAAAGAAGAAATATAGATTAAATGAGTTTTTGTTCTTGTCTTGTTCTGGGCACCTATCTTTCTAAAAATCATTGGCCAAAGTGTTGGAACACCAGAATACCCAGCCAATTAAAGCCTTCTTCAACTGATGGCATAAAAATATCTGAATAAATCCTGTAGCACCTGAGCACTGTGACCTCTTCCATAGAGTCGGAGAACATCACCATCCCTTGATAGTACAAGGGTCTCACCTTTTTACCTACTTTGTTTATTAATTTATTAATCTTTTGCTTTTCCTCTAGCAGCTCAAGGATGCCCAAAGCATTTTGTCCCTCAGATGTTCTCCAAAATAGATAGCCTGTTGAACTGAGTTTCATACATCCATACAATAATATTTTCTAAAAAATAGTTACAATTCATTATCATTTCATTTTTAATACATCTGTCATGTTTCTTTTCACCTTAATATCTATCTTCTAGTCTTTTCCCCCTCTTATTTTATTTCTATTTTAATCCTCTTTTCTTTCCCCCTTTTTCCTATTCTTCTTCCTTTCCAACAATCAAAGATGTTAATTTTGAACTGATAAAGTGATAGGTGATAGAATTAATTGTTAAGAAGATAAAATTAGTTTTTATCAAACAGTAAGAATGATATGTAGAAGTGAAGTAAAATATTTCAAAGTTAGAAATGTATGTATGAATGTATTAAAAATTTACAAAGTGTCTGTGCTTTTATAATCTTTCTCCAACACTCTTGTCAAGCAAAAGTGCCTAGTTCCAGAATTCCTACTTTTATCTCTGGTACAAAAATCCTCTCTAGGATTGTTGAGGTAAAAAAAAAGACAAGAGGTAACACATTGATGCAGCATAGTTGAAGCTCTGTCATTTTGTATCTGTGCCATTTTAACATACCAACAAATGGGGGTGACTTTAGTTGCAATACCACAACTGATATCTTACCTCAGTGATGGCGAACCTTTTTCTCCTCAGGTGCCAAAAGCATGTGCCCATGCGCTATCGCATGCGTGTGCATGCTCACACCCATAAGTCAATGCCCCCGCACCCCCCACGCATGCGTGCATGTCCCTCCCACATTGTTCCACCCCTGGGCATAATGCCCCCTGCTCCCTTGTTTCCCGACTTCCCAATGGGCCCAGTAGGCCTGTTTTTCACCCTCCCCAGGTGCCAGAAGCTTTCTTAGAGCCTGGGGAGAGTGAAAACGGTCTCCCCCGCCCCCTGGAGGTCCTCCGGAGGCCAAAAACATCCTCCCAGATCCTCTGTGCGAGCCCTGAACTTACCTGGCATCCAAAACGGAACGCGTGGAGGCACCTTGGAAGGGAGGGGCGGTCCAAAAATCAGCTGGCTGGTGCATGCATGCGCGCTGGAGCTGAGCTATGGCAACAGCTCATGTGCCTGCAGATATGGCTCCGCATGCCACCTGTGGCATTCGTGCCATAGGTTCGCCATCGTGGTCTTACCTCTTTCAAATCTCTTCTCCCTGGGTTGTTATTTCTGCAATGGAATTCACTTTTATGCAGAATTCTCAATTACATCTTTGTTGTTGATCTATTGTACAGTTTTTACTGAAAAGTAAACAAAGTTGTTAAATTTTATTGAGAAAATACCCTCCGCCGCCACCTTCAAATTCCTCTTTTATGTTTTGATAAAAACACATTTATTTTAGATCAGCTATTATTTATACTCTTTATAACCTATTCTTTAGGTCTTTATGAGAATTATTTCTACTGAAGAAGAAACTTTGTGTTCTTAGAGTTCATTTGCTGTGTTACAAGTGTGATAGCATTGAGTTTTTGCTTTAATCTACTACCCTCTGGTGTGAGGAATTTTTATCACCTCCTACCTCAAATTACTTGAAGAGATGTGATGTCTTAAAAGAAAAACACATAGCAACAATATAGCACTAGAAGGAAAGGAAATACAGAATTCAAAATGAGTAAGGGACTCATTTTTATTAACACGTGCATAGAGCATCATTTCTGAATATGAACATTGGGAGCAATTTGAGACAATTTCAACTAATCTTTACAGCATCTGCTTATTGTAAACCAAAACAACATGCCTAGATACATTTTAGCATGTTATTATTTACAAACCTATCTTACTACCAGGCGGGGTGAAATGCTCCCAGTTCACTCGTGGCTTTCAGTCATCGGGGAGCCGGTCATGAAGGGAGTATGAGGCTCTACCCGGACACTGCCATTTGGGTTCTTTTACCCTCTGCGCATGCATAGAATGCTTTGTGCATGCGCAGAGGGTAAAAGAACCCAAATGGCGGCGTCCGGGTGGGCGGAGCCTCGCACTCCATTCGCGACTGTCTGTCCGACGACCGACAGCCACGAGCAAACCAGGAGCACTTCATCCCTGCTATAGGCATTATTAAATAGTAAGCAAAATTAATCAGTGATCCATTGAAGTAGTTCATTGAAAAACGTTTCTGTGGGCAGATTTCACTAAAATTAAATGCTTAATTTATTTATAGGATGTATATTCCATCCTTCTGGCAACAAATGACACTCAGTGCAAGTATCAAAAATAAAAGCAGTGTAATTAGAAATATAAATAAAAGTATAACTATTTAAACGTTATCTCTGGATTTTCAGGCATGAACAGATATGTGTTATTAACCATTAAAAACATACATAAAAAGCAGAACATTTTCCGAAGTTCTACAGCCAAAACACATACCAACAGTCTGCCTAAAAATGTTTTGCGTACTGTTAATAGAATAATGGAAAGAGGAACCAGCCCACTTCTTTTGCTAAAGAGTTGTTAATCCTGAGAACTGTGAAATTTTCTGTATTGTAAAATAAGACAAAAGTGACCTCCTTGAGTCAAGCTTGACTTCACGGAAATTATTTCCCAAATATAGAGGTCAGTAGTTCGCTAGTATTATCCAGTTAATGTTTCTAAACCTCACTCATGATTAGTCACTTCCTTATTGGAAAGACCTGTCTTTACTATTTGGCTTGCCAGCAACATCGTGCTTCATTGTCATAACTGGCAGGTAGTAGACAGGAAACAGTCTACCACAGCTTCTGGGTTAGCAAAGTACAAAGCTTTATCACAAAGCAGAGAACTTCAAACCGTGTCATGTCAAATATGAAAACAAAAGACTTCTGCAGCAAGTCAAGACCCATTTTAATTCAACATTTATATTTCTAACAATAACATAGCAGTCAACCAATTCTACTGGCAATTACCGGTTTTTATTTTATTATTTATGCACTGTGAAGGAATATTTCACTCATTCACCTTCCAGTCAGCATCAGGGACATTTCTCCCTGTTCATTTTCTTCATGCCTTGCATAATTTTATACAACTTTTATCATCTTTTCCCCAAGCTAATGGAATTCAATATTTTTGGTGTGCCCTGATCATCTTGCTTAGTCTCTTCCAAATTTTAATGAGTCTGCTGTATCTTTTTTCCAAATGTGGTGATCAGGACTGTATGTAGTATTCCTGGTGCAGATATAGCTTATATTTCTATAGAGAGGCTTTCCAGTGTTGGCGGTTTTATTTTCAGTCCTTTTCTCAATAATCCCTAGCATGGCAACTTGACTTTTTCATAATCATCACGTAGAGAGTTGACATGTTCATTGACCTATTCATTATGATCTCAAGGTCTTTTTCTTGGATAGTTAGAAAAAAAACCCCACACATCTGTGTGTATCCAAAGTCAGTGCAACTGTCAGTCTTTCAAGGACAGAACAGGCCAGGTAACAAAAACCTCAGAAAGAAATGTATTTGATTGATATAGGCTGTAATAACAGAACCTTGAAAGCCCAAGTTTTCTCTCTCTCCCCTTTTATATAAAAGAGAATCAAGGCAAAACAATTTTGAATTTCTTTTTCACTCTCTGCACTTAAGGATCTTCCTGGCCTCATAACTCTTACTCAAAAAAGCAGGTGGAAGCTGTGGCCAAGTCTTTGTACTACATCTTGTATATCAATTGTAACATACTGCTAGATCACTCAAACCCTTTTCACTTCCACTAGTGCAATTTGCTGTACAAGTGTTGTGTGATTGTATGCTTGACATGGGATTTTTTTTGCTATTCAACTGATCATTGAGACATGTATGAATGTAAGAAAATAGATTTAGAAACATATATATGACCAGAATAGTGTGAAAATGGAATATTTTGCATGCTTATGGAGAATATGGTTTTTGAATTGATAAGAGTAGTATACAATGCAAATAAACCACATATGAGCATATTTGGACTACTTAGATAATGGTTTAATATTGATTAGATAGTAGGACAATGATTAGTGATACCCCTCTTTGTTTATTGTATTTATGGATATATAAGGAATACGAAAAGTGGCATTAAAATATGTTGGTTGGAGACTTCAATGTCTATGTATTTCCATGTGCAGGCTGGCCATGTTTGTTGTTGAGTGAGAACTGAATGATTTACAGTAAGAGTTTGATTGTAGGATACAACAATAAGTGTTGATCTCAAAATTAATATAGCAAAGATTAATAGTTGTGTTTGTCAGAGAAATTAGAGTGAATAACTAAAAGTTAATGGGAATTGTAAAAAAATGAGAGCAGAAAGAAAAAATGTGAAATTGGAGAAATTTTAAAGTATGCAAATTCTGAGAAAAAAGCAATGGGCAGAATATGGTCTGTGTTGAAGAACTAATGTTTGTCAAAAGAAATGGAAACATCTGTGTATACGAACATATTTCTGCCTAATTTGTTACATAGATGTGAGAGTTGGATATATCAGAGGAAACCTGAAGGTGGATATAGTGGGAATATGGTTCTGAAAAATATCTGTGTTAAAACAAAGTAAGGTCAAGAATTAATGGATGATGAATAAGTCATGAGCCCAAGTATGATGCTCAAGCATGTAATGTAATCCTGAATGACACTGATCAGCAAATGCAGTGCTAAGTAATAAAGTTATCATTCAATTACATAATTTTCCAATGACAAATGACACCTGGTTCCATTATTAAAGTTTATAGAGATGTGTCAGACCCTTTGATTTAGAAAGACAGGTATAAACAAACCAATAACAGCTAGGGAAAGAAAGTAAGTTTCCTCATTCTGCAGCTGTATCAATTGCCGGTTTCCTCCCAGGTTTAATTCAAGATGTGCTAGGTATAAGATAAAAAAGCATTTGTGGCATGGGGTCAGGTTATTTGTGGTACCACTTTTCCATAATGATCTCTACCCATCCCATTAGGTCTGGCAGACAAAGCTTGCTTCAGGTTCCATCTGTTAAGAAATGCAGCCTATCAGGGGCCAGGAAGAGAGCCTTTTGTATTGTGGCACATACACCCCCACACCCTCACACACTTTGAAATATGATTTCCCCAGAGATCAAATTGGCACTGACCCCACCAGCCTTTTGTAAGGCTTAAAGATTGGCTTTGTCCCCAGGCTTAGGGTTCAGGAAGTAGGCTGAGCCTGTGTATTGATTATATTGATTTGGACTGATGAGTCTATTTTGACCCAGACTGCTATTCCTTGTATTTTTGTTCGTTTCTTTTTACATTGTAGACCATCAGAGTCATTCATTACAGATGGGTGGCCATATAAATGGAATAAATAAATCATTCAAGTTTTGAAGCCTTGAATTTCTTCATGCTTATCAGATTAAGCTGTGGGGTTGAAGCAGAAAAATATATACAGTTTATTAAGATTATGCTGCAATAAAACCTTGGAATGGAGAGCAGACATAGTCAGTAATCACATCCCTCAGAGTTGCTAAATTTTCTGTTTGAACAGATCACGTTGAGTCAGTATTTTACGGAAAGAGCTCATGTGGATGCTCGTGCAATCTCAATGTGAATGTATGGGTTTACAGTATCTCACATATATTCTTGCTGTCATCTGTTAAGAGAAATGGAACTGAATGTGTCTCCCCATTGCTTACACAACCATTCTGACCTTATTTCAGTTTAAGCAACTATTTCTTTTTCCCAACTGGACTGAAATTTAGTGAGTCACCTAAGTTGGGACAGTCATAAGTAGCATTTGCCAACCGTTTGTTTTTTCCCCTGATTGTCCTTTTTAGTGTGCAAATGTATTTTGGGTTTTTCTATTTATTTGACAGATTGGAAATTAGTTTCTTTGTGTAAAAGCTATGCCCTGACCAATTTCTTACATATGCCTAATTATAAAGAGGAAAAACTAACCATTTGGAACAGCCTCCAGAATCATAAACCACTACCCTACATGCCATATAATTCATAACATGCAAGTTATAATTTTTGCACTAAATAAGAGCCGATGCATATGATAAGCTCATCATGTGCACGGCTCATGAAGTTGGTCAGTGGCAGCTAGTTAGAGCAGGATAACACAGCGCTGTCATACACAAATCAGTATTTTGTATTTTTATTTCATGACATTGTGTGAGGTATTTAATGATCAAGGGAATTAAACATTTGCCGTTTCTCCCATAGAAACTAGGCTGGAAATAAGTGTTTTAAGGAACTCACTATGGGTTAGATGAGCTGTTTCAAATATATAATTTTATGTTGCACAGTGGGCTAAGACCCCAGGGTTCTATATTTATATTCTTTTAAAATGTAATAATTAAGCTGTTCTGTGATTAAATTTATTTAGTTGTAACTTCTTTGCAGCATTTCTTGTACTTATAATAAAAAACCCAGTTTTTAGTAGTAATAAAATATGCACATCATCACTCTTTCTGTGAATCTTGCTTGTTGGCTGAACATTTCAAAAAACAATTGTCAGAAAAGTTAGGTGGCCCATTGTAGCAAAAACAGTGAAAAGTTTCATCTCCTCTTAAAAGCTTTTCTATTAATTCTCCAGAGGCATCCATAAAAGCTTATCCTATATATACTATGTTAATTTTTGAATATTTCTCAGACTGTTTTTTTAAATATGCTTCTCTATATGAAGTTTCCTTGTATCCTTCAGAAAATATAATTGATGGATGGACAGGGATTCATTCGCAATATAGATTTATTGAAGGCAGGTTTGATTCCTTTTTTTTTCCAAATAGTTTTTATTGACTTATTTACATTTAAAAACAATATATATACACACACATATATATATACAGAATTTAAACAGAACACAAAACAAATCAATAAAATGCAATGCAATACAATACAATACAATTCCATGCAACTATACTAGATAACTTCTAGTGTTATAATACAGCTAATTTTACCAACAATAAATCCATGCTTGTGTAATCTTTTCCATTACTATATTTACATAATCTTTTTCATTAACATATTTAGTTATTATACATTGATAATAACAACAGAGTTGGAAGGGACCCTGGAGGTCTTCTAGTCCAACCCCCTGCCCAGGCAGGAAACCCTATACTACCTCCAACAAATGGTTATCCAACATCTTCTTAAAAACTTCCAGTGTTGGAGCATTCACAACTTCTGGAGGCAAGCTGTTCCACTGATTGTTCTGACAGTCAGGAAATTTCTCCTTAGTTCTAAGTTGCTTCTCTCCTTGTTTAGTTTCCACCTATTTCTTCTTGTCCTACCATCAGGTGCTTTCGAGAACAGTTTGACTCCCAATTCTTTGTGGCAACCCCATAGATATTGGAACACTGCTATCATGTCTCCCCTAGTCCTTCTTTTCATTAAAGTAGACATACCCAGTTCCTGCAACTGTTCTTCATATTCTAACTTGTTAGAAGCTTCCTAATATATGTAGTCATATATATTAGAAGGCAGGTGACTCACATGTTTTATTTTCCTTTCCTGCAAGATCTTTTGTGCTGTGAAATGATTGAGAGGGAAACTTTACATTGTATTTCTTGTTTTGCTTACAGGAGAATATTGCGGGTGTATTCAACAAGACTTGTGCTATCAGCTATAGTTCTTATCGAAATGTCTTCCCCATCTGGACCCTGGGGCGCTTTTCGTCCCTATATCCTGCCAGCCCCCTTTCAGGCAAATGCTCAACAAAGGCAATAAGAAATGGGAGGAAAGAACTGGCTGCAGAAATGACCAATGGACATAGTTTAGGATTTGCTACTTTGTAAATGTGGGGCTTGTAACCGATCTTTAATGAACACCCTGCCTGTCTGTCTGAGGTTCTTTTTGAGGTAGTAACTTGAGGCCAGTCAAAGGACACTTTTCCAAGGAACCAGTGAAGAGAGAAGTCAGTGAAACCCTGCTGCTGCCCTGTTGGTTGTTGCTCCTTATAAGGTGTCTCTAAATTCTGCTACATTTAGAAGAAAAAAACCCTAATCTGGCAAAGACAAACACATCTGAGGAAGAATACAAATACAGAGTCTTGAAGGCTTGTGGAATTTTGCTCTTCTGACTGGTTGATGCTCCCCTCTTAAGTAGAAATAAGAGGAAAAACATTAGCCACCTTTAGGGCTTCTGTCCAGGCATTTTTATGCTCTACTTGGGCAAAACCCTAACCCTAAGATTTTTTTCCTCCTTCCTTTTAATATTTCTTAAGATATCGTACTTCCTTTTTCTATTTTCCTTTATCTCTCTATATTTCATCCCTGTCCACTATTTGCCTTCCCCTTGAAGAATTTGTTTTATTAAGATACTTATTAAATAGTTTTAAATCCCTCTGGATCTCTGCTTTTTAAATGCTTGTCTTTTGTATGTATGATCCACGTTTTCTGACTTTTCATTCATCATAGGTTTGCTTTAATAAACAATAATTTTAAAAATGTTTGTAATCTTTGATGTCCTTGGTTTTAGTTTTCAAGCTTTCCTCGGTTCTCCAATAGATCAACATACATGCATACACACATGCATACATACCACAGAATGGAATCTGAAGTCACAGAAAAGTAGTCTTTTAACTTACACTAGGCAATTCAGGTTCTGAATATTACAGAATTGGGGAGGGGAAACCGGTTGAAAATAGAAAATAAACAGCATTAGATTTAAGCACAGGTGTAGCATTTTTTTGGCATAGTTGCTCATAAGCAAATAATTTACACAACTTGAATAAAGTAATAACAACAATAAAATCCCTTCTTTGTATTCTGAAAGAACATTCTATTCTATAGTCTTATACAAACACGTATTTTTGGAGTTTGAATATCTCGCAAGGATTATCTAGTCCAGGGGTGTCAAACTCGATTTCACTGAGGGCTG
>JANHGD010006733.1:46886-61730 GCA_027560375.1 Imantodes cenchoa
AGGCAAGCTGTTCCACTGATTAATTGTTCTAACTGTCAGGAAATTTCTCCTTAGTTCTAAGTTGCTTCTCTCCTTGAGTAGTTTTCACCCATCTACATTTTGAACATCTCACATCTGTTTTTCTAAATAAAATCGGGGGGGGGGGAAGTTTGATGAAATAAATGGGCAAACCCAGACATGCAAATCAATTTCATAAGTTCATCATTTGATAATGCACCTCAAGGGTGTTTCTTGTGGGATTTTTTTCTGCCTATAATGCTAGTGATAAGATTAGCTGTATAGTTGCCTCCTTTCAATTTTTCCTCACATATCAAATAAAACTTGTCTGAATGAAATAATATCAAATAAAACTTGTCTGAATGAAATAATATCAAATATAACTTGTTTGAATTAAATAATACCTTTGTGGATTGATAGGTGTTTGCACATGGTCTAGTGTCATGCTTCTTGTATTTGAGCCCTGGTCTGGTCACTAGGACATCACCTTGTGATCCTGAATGAAAGATCATAAATCAAAGACTATAAATCAATTATTATGAATACTGCTGTCCACACAGGGTATGACTCCATTGATGTATGCTTGTGTGCGGGGTGATGAGGCCATGGTCCAGATGTTACTGGATGCTGGAGCAGATCTAAATGCTGAGGTGAGACTATTCTTATGATTGCATCTGTTCTGGGAAGACAGGTTAAAAACGCAGGAAGCCAAAGACAAGGTCACTTGTGTTTTAAAATGTTGCATGATTTTGTTAGAACAACTAAAATGTCAAATCCAGATGTATTTATTTATTTTTGAACCATCTTCTGGAACATTTTAACTCTCTGATGCATGTAGCACTCCCTTTCTTTAAATAATGGTTTTTGCACACGGGAATGAAAAATAGAGTCCTTGAAAGCCAAAAGTTATTGAGCAAAACAGCAATGCTTATCCAGCAATGACATCAAGGCCTAGTACTTTCTGGTGCTAAACCCAGTCCCCTATGGTGCTAAACCCAGTCCCCAGGCTCTCCTGTGGTCTTTGGATCCCTGCGGGGCCATGATGTGATCACGACATCTGTGAAGGCTTTAAGAAATGTTATGATTTAAATCTTGAGTTAAGTCTTTGGACATGGTCTGTGGCCACAAAGGGGATTTTAAGGGGGTCTGTGGTGAAGAAAAGGTTGAGAACCACTGTTCTATGTTATCTTCCAAATGTATCACTTCATATTATCAGTATTATTATTTAATAATCTTAACATTGTAGTTCCTAATTTGTTAAACATGGCTAGATTCATCCCATTTTATTTTCTTTTTTAAATACCAAGATCTTTTGATGGTTTTATAGTAAGCCAAAACCAAACAAGCCATCTTACATCTTAGCATGATATCCAAATCAGTCTAATTTGGACTGACTAATTTGGCCTTTAGACTATCCTTCTCTTTGATTGGACGCTTCATTGAAATTTTAAGTCCAGAAATTTTAAGCTTGATTAGTTTACTAAGAAGTAAGCCAACAAAAATCTTGCTGGTGGAACTGTGGTCACAAGCTACAGAATTTGTCTGCATCAGTATTTTTATGGAGTAATAGCTGCACGTACATGGTCTGGTATACACGCTTCTTTCATATAAGCTTATATTTAAACCCTGGCTTAAAGTGGCTTAAACTCACTTTGAGATCCTGAACAAAAGGTGGCTTATATATCAGTGAATCAATCAACAAAACTATGACATTTTATGCAGGCAGACTGAAGTAGCTGGGCAGTCAGTCAGTAAAGAATAATAAACAATAAAGAAGCATCTCATACAAAGCATATTCATCCCCACTCTATGTTACCAGTGCCAAACATGGATACTTAAAATAAAACATAAATGAAAGTTAGTCACCAAGAAATGAGATGTTTGGGGAAAACTGCTGGAGTGACCAGAAGAGAAAGAATTGGCATAGAACCAATCTTAAGCTATATGCAAAAACAGCAAATAAAGTGGTTTGCTCACCTGGAAAGGAGGTCATGGAATTCCATGCCATGTAAGACAGTCACAAAAGGGACAAGGTCAAAGAACACAAGGTAGACCAAAAAGAAGATGGAGAGACAACATCAAAGACACATTATAACAACATCAATTAACAAAGGTTGAGACTGCCAGAAGAGCAAGAACCAGTACATTTTATTTCCTCAACACCTGAAGCGGTAAAAGAGGAAATGAAGAAGAAGAGGAGGAGGAGGAGGAAGGTCAATTTGTGGAAAAGGGGCACAGTATTCAGCCTCTTTTCAACATCCAGCTGAAATGAGATGCTTTCTTTTGCACTCATAATTTCTGTTTCTCTCTGCATCCTGTGGAACAGTGAGCTTTTTACAATCTAATATTTTTTGTGTCCCTGTTCACAAGGCTCTTTGGCAATATAAATAAAAGAAGACTATATGAAGGTGAACTAATAACATAATTTCTTCTCCTTTATCATAAATTGCCCACCATTCTACTTACAGAGCTCCTGATTACATTTGCCAGAATATAATTCGGGACAAATCTTGCAGAATCAGTTCTTCGCAAGATTTATAAGTCTAAAAGTCCAGAATTATTGGGCCAGGATGAAAAACATGATGTAGTATTTTTGTTTGTTTACTTTTTAGTTTGCCTACCCACAATACAATGAATGAATAGTAGCTTGTTTCAGGGAAAAAATATGTTTTCTATTGCTGGTAGTGCAGTGAAAACAGCAAGACTTAATAATGGGAGATTTATTTATCTTTGAATGGCTTCACAAACTTTGTGAACCATTTGTAGACAAGTGACAATCTCCATATTAAAGATATATATATGAATGAAATTTTGATGGAGAAGTGGGATAGACTAAGATAAGGTAAATGCGGTAGCAAAATTCTAAAATAGCACCCCGTCCTGGACTTTTCTGTTTCTCTGCTAAATGTCTTTGGTTTGTTAGTGATTGAAAATTGATGCAAACTGCTTTGCCATTTGTTGAAATATTTAAAATTGGTTTTTCATGGTGTTTGCACAACATAGTCTCTGGTGGAACGCTTCATTGGGAAATGGAGTCAGATTGGGATAGGAAAAAGAGTGTCTTTTAAAAATAGACAAGATTTTCTCTTGTGTGAAAAATTGCTTATAACAATCTGAAAACCATCACCTTTAACACTTCCTATAGTGTTGCATTGCAATCTATGCTGACACAGCATGTTGATATCAAAGAACCTTGTCATTAACTGTGGTGGGATATAAGTAATGGGACAACATTCATTTGTAACCTTCAAGCTAATAAAAGCTTATCAAACCATGTCATAGAATGGATTGAGTGGGCATTTGTATTTCCTTAGGGCTAGTTATAAAAGAAGGGACAGATATCCTATAGCTGGGTGATACTAAGTACTAGTTATAAAGTCTTGTTTATTTGTACCAAAAAAAGGGGCAGTGGTTTCTGAAAGAGGGAAGAGCTAGTTTGGTCTTAATAGTTAAGGCACCAGGCTAGAAACCAGGAACTTTGAATTCTAGTCCTACCTTTATACCTTAGGCATAAAACCAGCTGGGTGCCTTTGGGCCAGTCACACTCTCTCAGGGTTATTCTGGAACATGTTGTGGAATTTGGAAAGTGATGGAATAGATGTATAATGCAGGAAAGTTTAATGAATATTATCGCATGAAGTCAAGGTTTCATTCTATTTTTAAAACCTGGGCTGTGCATTATAATAAAAGGTTTTTATATGTTTTGTTTATTTGGCTGTGGATTAGGGTTTCTTAAAAAAATAATTGTGAGATGTGAGATGCAGCAATTTATATCTTTTTATGTGTTTATGAGATACAGCAATTTGTCTATTCCAGTATCCTTGCTGTTTCAGCCAAATACTGTTTCAGTTTCCAAACAGTCCCCATTGGCTGACTTAGTTGCTATGCCTATTCATTGGCTGACCTCGTTACCTATTCCAGTCTATGAATATACTCTGACAAGGTCATTAACTGATTTCTAAGAAACTCATAGCTTTAAGGTCCACTTGGTTTGATTGAAACATTGTATGAGTTTGGTTGGTTTGCCCAACTTTGTACGAGTGTGATTGTGATACTTTGAGAATGAGATGGAGAGTAGCCTCTCCCTTCATCTTTCTGTTTGTTGGAATATAGTTTGAAGCTACTGATGTACTCATGTGATCATCAGATGACTACTAATTGATTGTAGGAATCGTATCTAGCTAGGCCTTTTGATTAAAAGGATCTAAGGGAAATGGTTAAGAAAAGTCTATTTTGTTGCCCAGTTAAATTTTGATTAGATTAAAAATAAAAGAAGGATTTTTAAAAGAGTTTCTTTTGCATGCTTGCTTTCTTTTCTCTGTACCTTAATGTGCCAAGCATTCTGGCAAGTTTGTTTTAATTACACATACAATGGCTTTTGCTGAAGAGTCATATATAAAAGAAACCTACTTTATCTGTTTATAGGTTGTCAATACTCCTCATAAATATCCATCCGTCCATCCTGAGACCCGTCATTGGACTGCCCTGACATTTGCTGTGTTGCATGGACATATTCCTGTAGTCCAGGTATTACTGTATTTCCCTTTTGCTCCATCTCATAATTTATTTCTCATGGTTAGTTTTTAATTGGCAATCATTCCATACTTGGCAGCCATTTTCATATTTCTTTTGCTACTTCTTTCCTTGGTCTGTAGATACATAATAACTCTAATTATATACAACTATAAATATAAGGCTGCAGTCTTAAGTATACCTATTAGGAAGTACTAAAAGTAATAAAGATAGCTAGAATTAACTCTGAGAAATTTGCAAGCAATTAAGGGCTAAATCACTGTGAAGTGTAAATAGGGAAACTAAAAAAGAAATTATTCCAATAATATCCTATTGGCACTTTTGAATAATTTTTGACCATGTGTTTTATGTATCTATTTATTTATTGTTTAATAATATATTATCATGTCACATTATAATATATTATAAAAGAAAGCTTCCTTTCTTTTCCTCTTTTTGTCCAACCTTGTTTTAAAAAAACCACAGCCAAAAAGAATAGACATAAAACAATAAATAAAAATAGAAAGAATAATACTGTAGGAGTTTAGGGACCACATAGAGTCGCTGGGGCCTCTAAAACCCCTCATCCAATGAGTTTGATTGAGTAAAACTTTATAATTTCTTCATACTATATAGAACAGATTAATGATATTCGTCGCTATCAATTCCAGCTTCAAGTTCATAAGATATTTTAAAGTGATTATGGTTTCATGGAGGATAGATTTATCAGTGGTTATTAGAAAAACTGGAAAGGAAGTTTGCTTTATCTCTAATTTGGAGAGAAGCAAAAAATGACTTCTCTGTGATATCCTGCTTTCTGAAACTGAAAATGGTATGTTATTGGTCACTCTCCATTAGCAAGATGCAGAAAGAAAGTTCTTATATTATTTGTAGGTTAAATACCAGTGTGGCATTATGTAAAGGCCGGTGGTCTGCATTCTAGATATTTTTCAGCCTTTCTTCTTTTCCTATATTTTTTTGTAATTTAGAATACAATAAATACTTTGATGTCTGTAGCAGTGGACAGTTATGCTTTTCACCCACCCACCCCTTTTATAGAAGTGTATATATCATATATAGAAGTGAACTGAACCAGCAACTGACATTACTTCAGTGTTGGTGACAGAACAGTGTCTTCCAAATCACTGAAAGGCTGCAATCTAGTGCCCTCAACTGCATCTGAATACAAAATCTTTCTAGCCTCTGATAGGAGAGAATGGATTTCAAGTTCAAGCAGAATATCTGGAAGGTTGATCGCGGCTTCTCAGCATCTGTTGTCTCACACTGCCTAATGGCAGTGCTGTTTTTGATGGAACCGACAAGGAAGGCCAACTGCAAGACCACCACAAGTTGCTTATGACTGATCACTCTTCACTGCGGTTTATTACTGCTCTCTCTTTCAATAACAGGTTTCCTTCATCAATATGTGTCAAGCACATTGTGCTTTCATGGCTTCTAATCAAGTGATTTAAATCCAGCACAAGACTTTTGAAATGAAGAATTGGACATTATCCATTTAAAAATGGTTACATTTACAAGATTGAGGTCTTTACCTGTGATAGATAATGTACATCAATGTATATATGATATAATGGTAATAGTTAACATAGCTTAGTGTAGAACAAACTAAACAGATTGTTTGTTGAAATGTTGCATTTGTTGAATCCTTGAAATGTTACAGATTGTGAAACTAGTATTGGAAAGACCAGGTTGTGGGTTATATAAATAAGGAGCAAACCCTATCCTCTTTTAGCACTGATGATGTTACCTAGTTGGATAATGAAACATCTGCAAGAAAACATGTTCAGAGAGCACCAAGGACCCCACAGTTCAACCCTGAGCTACAAATAGTTTCTTCTATTAAATCAGAGTTGTTGGGATGGGACAGTTCCTTTGGCAACAACAACATGGAATGGGTGAACAGTTCCTTTGGCATCCGCCCGAATAAGAATATAAGCAGAAGATTGGTTTTAGACTGGATAGTTATATTTCTGAATCTTTGGATTGTTTTGAATGGATTAAAAATTGCCATGGTGAAGGATATATGGTGCCCTACATCTATGATGCCATTTCAGGTTTTGGCAGAGTTCTGTCACATTCTTCAGCTGGTTTCCCCCCCCCTCAAGCCTAAATATATTTAGTTCCCTCAAACCTTCCAGTGTCATAATAATCTGAGTTGACAATTCTGTGGTGGTGAAAAAAATGTTCAGTTGCTACCATTTGGTATGTTGCCTTTTCAAACCACTTTAGGGTAATTTGTGGTTGTATTGTAAATTACTGTTTATTTTCATGACAGAACCCTCATGTGTCTTCTCCTCCCAAGATATAGAGACACTAAGGATGTTCTATTTCTGAAATTCTTGAACTTCTCATCTTTGGTATTTGTTTTAATGTATAGCCCATTCCAAACACCCCCAATCTCTGAAGAATGTCATTCTGAAATCTTTTAGGTTTCTCGTAACATAAAATTCCATTTATTGTGTGAAAATGGAGTATTAGGTTAGGTGAAAACAGAAGATGTATAGATGGGCTGCAGTTCCTAAGAACTATCAAGAAGGGCAGTTCTCCATCAACTTTACCTTCACTGTGAAAATACAACAGAAAGCTCTTAGGAAACCAATCATAAGCTTGCTGAAGCAAATATAAATAGAGTTGGTGTATTAAGAAGGCAATCAGAAGAGAAAGTGGGGAATTGACCATTCAGTGTTTGGGTCATTTTGGGGGGTGGGGGAAGAGAAGGGCTGATCCTTTAAAGGCCATTCTTTGGAATGACTTTGTCTTTATTCTTCTAGCACCAAAATATTGCACATTTACTGTTGTGCAGTAATCCTGTCTCAACAATAATAAAACAAAAAAAGAGGTGTTAGGGGAAAAATTGGATAACTACATGCACGTGTGGGATTCTAAAATTCATTTGACATACAGCATTAAAATTCAGCTGTTCTTATCATCTTGATATTTAATGTTTTCTTGGGGGCAACCAAAGATGACAAGCATCTTGTTTTGTGACCTGGCCCCTAATTTGATGGCCCTTAACCTTGGACTTCTCTACTTATTAATTTGCTGTTACCAGATCTGGGCTGGAGTATGCACTAAGTGGTGGCAAAGAACTACATCACTTTGTTGTTTGTTTGTTGGTCATCTGGATTTTTGCATCCCATATGCGATAGCTAGTATTTATGTATTTTGCAACATGCAACTGCTTTAGCTTGTTCAAGTTTTGGGACTACAGATTCTGGCTCAGAATGATGGGGCTTGCAATAAAATGGATCTCAGCACTGGGTTGAAGAAGATTGCTCTTCTGTGTTGGATGAGCATTTTAATTCTTGTGTAGAAATGTAAAAGAAATAAACAATGGATTTCTTTTATAGCTACTATTGGATGCAGGAGCCAAAGTAGAAGGTTCTTTGGAACATGGTGATGAAAACTATTCAGAAACACCCTTGCAACTGGCAGCAGCTGCTGGTAACGATTATCTTATCATAATACCTTCGTTAATATTGATTGATTGAAGAGAATAAGAAGCAGGTTTTTAAAAAAGGCTTTCATTGTTACTGATTTGTAGGAAATTTTGAACTGGTTAGTCTGCTTTTGGAGCGAGGTGCTGATCCTATGATTGGAACAATGTACAGGAATGGAATTTCCATGACTCCACAAGGTGATATGAACTCCTTCAGCCAAGCTGCTGCACATGGACACAGGTATATTTGGTGTGCTTTTAGTTAAGTGTTAAAACAATGTTTGAATGGGATGTTTAAAGCATTTGACCTGCAATCCTTCTACATTAAGATTCACATATATAAATTTACCCTATCAGTTTTTTCTTAAACATTATTTTTAACAAAATGGATAAAGGATACATTCTGTGAATGGCTATTGTCCATGAAAACTAAACAAAAAAAAAAGGTAGTATATATAATAGTAATAATGCAGGAAGAGACACTGCTGGGATGCAGGCAACGAGTTACAAGCTGGATGTTGGTATTAAAGCAAATTAAAAATCAGGATAGCCTAGAGTCAGGAAAAATATTGTTGTCCTGGCAAACTCTTACCTTAAATGCTTAAAATATCTATTTTACCGTTTAATCTTTCTGCCAAATCAGATTACATGTCCCATTTGGGGGAGATTTGAGGGGCAAGATCAGTTTTTTAAAGTGTAAGATACTCATTTTGCTACTTACATTATCTACAAATCAAATACAGCCAAAAAAAATTTGGCTGCGCCCTCTTTTGTTTAATTTAAATATCAATTCTGAAGCTGTCAGACTGGGGACAAAGACAGAATTGACCTGTAGGCCATCTCAAACCAGGATCTATTTAGGACAGGCCTGTTTAGCTGTCCAGATTTTAACAGACTGCAACTTGTGTCAGGCTCATGGGTTACGAGACCAAAAAATCTTGACCAACATAATTTTCCGTCACTTGATATTTGTTTTATCTTTAGCTCAGCTGCTCTATCACCTGAAACAGACTTGAAGAGCACCTTTCAATGAGATTTAAATCTAAGGCAAAGACAGAAGTTTTTCTGGAGTCAGGATCATAGTCCTAGTTCATAGATGTACAACTTATGCAAAACATCAGGAAAGGAATATGAAATACAAGGTTTGTTCAGGAAATAGATAGTCCAGATATTCTTCAGCATAAAGATCTGGTGGAATCACAAGGAAAAACAACAGATCTGCCAATTATACTGCCCTGGCTGTATACAGAACTAATGAACCATTAGGCTAGTAACAAAGGGGAAAGAATAAGAGGCAGCTTGTGAGAAAATAAGATAAGTTTAAGACAGGGAATAAGCATGTGTATATATGAATCAGAAAGGCACAAACACATGATTGTAAATCACCTTGTTACTAAGCACTTGGTGAATGAGGTGTCTAAAAATGCCATTAAGTCATACAGAATTTCTGTCTGTGCTGCTAAACCCAGACACCTTCTTTGCCTTTATCAATCATCCCTTGATGATGCAATCATTGCATGATAAATAATCATGTGTAGAATTAAAGAGGAAAGGTTAGCATTTTTGTATCGGGGCCAAGAAAATACATGAACTGAAGGATGCAAAAAAAAAAAAAAAGTCCATTGAAAGTCAACTGTCTACAATTTGTGGTAACAAAGGATTGAAAGTTGTCTTTGCAATCACTTAGTTTTTCATTTACCAAAATCTTCTTCCATTATCCCCGTATATCCTTCAGCTTTAAAAATCCAGGAACTGATTTCAACTGAGTATAAGTTAAAAATGTCATTAGTTATAGTAATATCACTGTAGAGATTTATGTAGATTTATGTAGATTTAATATAACTATAGAGATTTATATAGAAATGTAATATAACTATAGTGATTTATGTTCCTTTGAATGGAATACACTTGGACACCTACCTTGGGATATAGATAGCTTAGCATTATCTTCCAATGATTGATGCCATCCAGATAAGGTGAATCACAACTCTCATAATTTCAACAATCCCAGATATAAATATAAATGATTTTATATTTCCATTATAAAAATAAAGATGGATGAATGAGTGGGATGGATTGTGTTCAAACTGGGAAATCATATCTCACCTTAAGTTTGGACGGAGAAAAGGTTAGATCTGGGGCAGACTCAGTCTTCCACTTGATGCATCTGTCATAAATCAAGCCAGCCAGATGTTGAATAAAGAACTCATTGTAAAACTCTTTAGCTATGAGTTGCTATGAGCTAGGGCACATTTAGCTATGCCTGTCATCACCTGGAGAATTCTGGATTGCAAGTATCAGAGGTATCAAATGTTTTCTCCTCTTATTGCACAGCACAATAGACACATTATTGCAGATGGCAAAATAAACAACTTCCTCCCCGTTTAAACAAACACAGAGATATACATACATTCAGCCCACTTGCTTCGGATACATTGCTTATTCTATCCTCCACAGGACTGAACATGCGCAGCTAGCAAGATGTAAGCGTATCAGGTAGGTGGGAGGTAAGGGAAAGGTTACACACTGGGTTTCATTGCTTATTTCTAATTATTTGTTCATTGGGAGCAGCTCCATTGAACATTAATGGCCTTCGGACGAAATCCTGTTGATGGACAGGATACGGTTTCTTTTGAATTTTTGATTTGCTACTTTAGCCTCATGTACAAAGAAAAGAAAATACTTTGTTTACTAGACCTTGTTGGATGAATTATGAAGAATTAGTTTTAGCCACATGGCTAGTTGTCTTCTGCTTCACTGTTAACAATTCCCATATGGTGGCCTCTGCCCTACCCTTTTCTGTCTTTTGGCTTGTGATTGACAGGAATGTGTTTCGTAAACTTCTTGCTCAACCAGAGAAGGAGAAGAGTGATATCTTGTCCCTGGAGGAGATATTGGCTGAAGGAACTGACTTAGCAGACAGCACGCCTGCTCCTTTATGTGCAACCCGCAACAGCAAGGCCAGACTCAAAGCTTTGAAAGAGGCAATGTATCACAGCGCTGAACATGGCTATGTGGATGTAACCATTGACATCAGGAGTATAGGTCAGTTTGGGTTTCCTCTCTCATGAGAAATGACTCATCAGAAAAAATGGTTTGATGTAAGAGACCCTTGTCTCTTGAACTGACAGTTTTTGACTGCTCTTGAGTTCTTGTCAAAGCAGAAATCAGGCAACTGATAAACATGTCTAGGAATACTGGAAATTCCAAGTATTAAAAACAAGTATTTTTAATTATTATGGATTTATTATATGAGAAAAAGTTCAGCTTACATAAATTTGTAAATATTTATATTGTTGCGAGCCAAAGAGAAATATATTGTGCTCTTGGCCAAAAAACCAAGTGTAGCTGGGAACATTTTTACAATCATGACTATGGCAAGGGGGAAGACGTTAGGTCCCACCCAGTAGATAAAGGAGTTGATATAGACTGCTAATTTCTTCTTTCTGCCCCCAAAATCTTTCAGTTCAACTAGAGCTGTTGGTTCTCTGGTTTGAAATGTGTACATCTGGAAATAATCACAATAGGTTTTGGCTTGCCTTGATATTCATTTTCTGAAAAGACAGAAATCAAACCAATTTAATGGCAATAGCAATAGCACTTAGAGTTATATACTGCTTCACAGTGCTTTACAGCCTTCTGTTTCTAAGCGGTTTACAGAGTCAGCATATTGCCCCCAAAAATCTGAGTCTTCATTTTAGCCACCTTGGAAGGATGGAAGGCTGAGTCAACCTTGAGCCTGGTGAGATTTGAACTGCCAAATTGCTGGCAGCCGGCAGTCAACAACCTGCAGTACTACATTTTAACCACTGCGTCACCAGTCCCATTAATAAATTGAGTAAAGAATTGTGGTCCTCAATATGTTGCTGAACACCTCCCAGCTTTCTTCACCATGTTGGTTGTGCATCCTGTAGATTGTAGCTCAGCAGCATATGAAGGGCTTCTGGCTACTCAACCTTTTCCTAATTAAAACTATTTTAAAATAAACAGACATGCATGTTTTAGAAAAAGATCATGCTGGTTTCAGTAGTACAACGTAGCATCCTTCTTTTAAGCAAATGCTCCAGCCTATTCTAATAATGACAAACTGGGGTGCTTAGTAGGTAGTACATTTCTGGAAGGAGGGTAACAGATTCTGTAACAGTGTAGAATCTTTCCACAAGTAGCCATGGTTCAATCCAGTTCGTCTTTGAAGAGCAAGGAAGCTGATTTTAACCCTGGAAATGAAATTGACTATGAAAAAACAAAATGCTTGAATGGGCAGGCTGGATGCTTGGACAAAAACAGATTCTGCATATGTCTAAGAAATACAAAGAAGACAGCTGGGAGGAAGAAAAATAGTATATGCCCATTTTCAGAGCAGTGCTTTTTCAAAAGAAACGATATGAGCAATTCAGAAATATCCATATATAGTATTTGTTAAATGCATACATTATCCAAAGCATCAATAAGTACCCTAAATTGCATGCCTATCATAAATTACAGTTATTTTTGCACTGAATTTAAGATACTGAATAGGCCAAAAGAAGATCAACATTAAACATCTTCTCTTATTATCATCAGAGAACATGCTGCCGATGCTGCTCTAAAATCAGCTTTCTGAATATCAGCATCTCAGAATTTCTATTAGATAGTTGAATTCATGAGTTATTTTGGTGAACAGGAAACTGGGAGCAGAAAGGAAAATGGAGCTCTGCACATTTAGTCCTATCCTAAATGTTATTTTAGTTCTACTGTTACTGCTCCTGGGACTCCTCCTATTTGTCAGAAGGAAGCTTCTTAAAATGGGGAGGACCATGACGCCATTTGGAACCTTGATCATTTGGGATTCCAAACTGTGACATCCCATTTAAATAGAGTAGAGTAGAGTGAAAAGAAAAAAAGAAAAGAAGAAAAGAGAGAGGGGAAAGGAAAGGGGAGGAGAGGAGAGGAGACAAAAAAAAGTAGAAAAGAAAAGGAAGAGAAAAGAAAAGAAAAAAGAAAACAGAGTTGGAAGGGACCTTGGAAGTCTTCTAGTCCAACCCCCTGCTCAGGCAGGAACCCTATACCATTTCAGACAAATGGTTATCCAATCTCTTCTTAAAAACATTCAGTGTTAGAGCATTCCCAACTTCTGGAGGCAAATTGTTCCACTGATTAATTGTTCTAACTGTCAGGAAATTTCTCCTTAGTTCTAGGTTGCTTCTCTCTTTGATTAGTTTCCTCCCATTGCTTCTTGTCCTGCCCTCAGGTGCTTTGGAGCTGACTCTCTCTTCTTTGTGGCAACCCCTGAGATATTGGAACACTGCTATCATGTCACCTCTAATCCTTCTTTTCATCAGACTAGACATACCCAGTTCCAACAACTGTTCTTGATATGTTTTAGCCTCCAATCCCCTAATCACCTTTGTTGCTCTTCTCTGCATTCTTTCTAGAGTCTCAACATCTTTTTTTACATCGTGTCGACCAAATCTGGATGCAGTATTCCAAGTGTGGCCTTACCAATGCATTATAAAGTGATAATAACACTTCACGTGATCTTGATTCTGTCCCTCTGTTTATGCAGCCTAGAACTGTGTTGGCCTTTTTGACAGCTGCAGCACACTTATGCACTGCAGACACTAAATGACTGTCCACTAGGACTCCAGGATCCCTCTCATGGTTACTGCTGTTGAGCCATATATACCATATATACTGTACCTGTGCATTTTGTTTTTCTTGCCTAATGTAGAACCTTACTTTTTTCACCCTTGAATTTCATTTTGTTAGATAGCACTCAATGTTCAGGTCTTTCAAGATCCTTCTGTATCTTAACCCTATCTTCTGGAGTGTGCCCCACCCCCACCCCCAAGCCTGTTCTGCTGACACTTCAAGGTCAGTAATTCTAAACACTTAGAATGCTGCATCCAGTTTTGGTCATATTATAGAAAGATGTGGAGACTCTGGAAAGAATACAGAGAAGAGCAACAAAAACAAAGGGGACTGGAGCTAAAACATATGAATAATGGTTGCAGGAATTGGGTATGTCTAGTTTAGTGAAAAGAAGGATTAGCGATGACACGATAGTGTTCCAATATTTGAAGGGTTGTCATAAAGAAGAAAGGATCAACCTATTTTTCAAAGCACCAGAAAGCAAGACAAGATACGATGGCTAGAACGTAATCAAGGAGAGAATCAACCCAGAACCAAGAAGAAATTTCCTGACAGTGTGAACAATTAACCAGTGGAAGTTCAGATGTTGTGGGTACTCTTATCATTGGAAGTTTTTAAGAAGAGATAGACAGCCCCTTGTCTGAAATGGTATAGTGCATGGGTCCTCAAACTATGGCCTGTGGGCCGCATGCGGCCCGCCGAAGCCATTAATCCGTGCAGGACCACGAGGCTGCCCCACCCACATTGCCCCGCCCATTCTTCTGCCGAACACAGGATTTACTTTAGCGAGCCCCGCAGGCTGGAACTAAAAGGTAAGGCCAACAATTTTGGCCTTCAGAGACATTCTGGAAGCAAGGGAAGGTGAAAAATGGGGCGCACAGATGCCCCAGGAGGCCAAAAAATGGGCCATTTTTGGCCTGCAGAATGCTTCTGGAGGTGGGGGAGATGTAAAATGGGGTGCACAGTTGCCCCAGGAGGCCAAAAAAAGAATGCCCTGTTTTTCATCTCCCCCACCTCCAGAAGATAAAGAAAGAGAGAGAGAGAGAGAGGGGGAGAGAGAGAGAGAGAGAGAGAAGAGAGGGAGAGAGATTTCTCAAGCTCCTTGGAGCTGAGAAGAATTGCTGTAAAACTGAGTTTCCTGAAGTTGGACTACTAGACCCCTAAACAACTGAAAAAAATGATCTAGTAAAAAGAAAAGTCAACCAAAAGAGCAACATGCAAACAAAAGCAAAGAAAACAGCCCC
>JANHGD010006737.1:12012-22041 GCA_027560375.1 Imantodes cenchoa
TCTTCTTAAAAACTTCCAGTGTTGGAGCATTTACAACTTCTGGAGGCAAGTTGTTCCACTGATTAATTGTTCTGTCAGGAACTTTGAGGGGCTCCTACAAAAATGAGGGAGTCAATCTATTTTCCAAAGCACCAAAAGCCACAACAAGAAATAATGGATGGAAACTAACCAGAGAGAGAAGCAACCTAGGACTAAGAAGAAATTTCCTAAGGGTGAGACCAATGGAATAGCTTGCCTTCAGAAGTTGTGGATGTTCCATCATTAGAGGCTTTCAAAAAGAGTGAGAGAAGTACACCCCAAAAGGGCAGTGCCAGAAACCAGTAAAACAATGCAAAAAACTTAAAACAGCCATTCCCCTATTTTAAAAAAAGTCAACCCCAAAGCAAACGCAGCAGCTGAGAGGAAACTAAGAGCAGCTGCTCAGGCTAATTAAAAGCCTGGGCAGGCTGCCAAAAGCCATTAACCCTTCCAACTCTATTATTCTATGATCTCTATGTTCTAAATTGTGTGCTTCATAGCAGAAGCAACACAGCTGGCTGGACCATACATGCATTAAATTAATGGCCTGTATGCATCATTGTCCCCTCCTGTATCTTTCCCCCCCAGGGAGAAACAAGAAGTAGCCAACACTGCAATACCTATAAAAGGTCTTGGGAAACTACACTGAGTATCAGCTGATCACAGATGTGTTACTTAATACTCTTTATAATGAAAATGTTTGTAATTTTGTCCTTCTTTCTGAAGGGAAGAGGTTAATCCCATCCCTAAATGGGTGATTGATGGGTTTCCCTGCCCTAATCCTGTCAGTTTCTGTTGTTTCTTGACCTGATTCAGTGTGTATCTGCTGCATTCCAGCTGCAACTGTTAAGTGGAGGTATTAACTGAAGGGAGAGAGAGAGGAAAAAAAACCCCACCTCTCTTGCACTTTATTTTTAACCGGTTCTCCAAACTGCATAAGCAATTTACTAAGGGTTCGGGCAAATCGGTATGAACCAGTTGAATACCACCTGTGCTATGGTAACAGCACTGAAATTAAAACATCAGCTTGTACATTCTAGCAGTAGAACCACTAAAGTGCTATTTGAAAAGTGTACAAAAATTTATTCAAAGTATAGTGTGAGTGCGATGAAAAAGCAAATTGTAACTATTAAAATGTAATCTTTCCCAGCAAAAATGCCTTGCCTTGAAACATAAGCAGGAATCTTTCACCAAAGCTGGAAAATAATGTTGAATCAAGGAAAATATTCAAGAATGCTGTAAAATCACAGAAATTAAAGAACAAAAGGAGATATAGATTCAGAAATACTTAATTCTTTTGGCTACTTCAGTTACCATGGAAACTGCTGGTCTGTCTGAAAGATTTCATATCACAAATATATAATTAGGAAGCTTGGCACTGAGATGATTTATTCAACATGCTAGTAATATACCAGCATGCAGACTTTTACAGTATTCTGTAGATGTTACAGAATTGATTTACGTTTGACCATCATCTTCTTCCTCCTCAACCTCTTGGTTGTCCTCCTTTACATAGATAACACTAAGCAGCAGTCCTAAAGATCAGTGGAATGATCTAGGTGCCAGATCAATAATCAATCAATAATCAATAAGGATAGTAAATATTTATTTATTTATAACTTTTATGCAGCTGTCTAATTCAACCAAGAAATTATGAGTGGCTAGCAGAAAATGGAAGGATTTCACATTGGGATTGATTTAGAATATAATTTTAAATGATTCATCTAAAAAAGGAATTTTTTAAAACCTTGCTTTCAAAGTTGATAGCCATGTTTACCCTTATGAAGCACTCTATGCTGATTAGACTTAAATTTTACTTTTTAAATATGAAGTTATTCTGGACATGTTTGCCTGCCCATACAAATTGGTTAGCCTTTTTTTTCTCTAGAAAGGAATGAGGAATCTTTTCCAGGAAGAAAGGTATAGAATCCTTGCAATAATTACCTTATACAAAGTTAATTTCATATACTTAAAAGAATGTATGATTCGTAACATGTAATAAAACTATTTTAGATTGTAATGAAATTTATTTTCTGGAGTTCACCATGGCAAATGGTTGTGGAATGACTTCATTTGGGTTCTTAGTTGAGACCTTTCTGGCTTGGATGATTACTGTTATTAACTAGACCAGTGATGGCGAACCTTTTTTTCTTCGGGTGCCAAAAGCGTGCATGTGCATGCTGTCGCATGGGCGCACATGGCCACACCCATAATTCAATAACTCCCACGTGTTCCCCATGCTTCCCCACGCCCGTGCATACGTGCACAACCCCCCTCTGTTTCCTGACTTCCGGTGGGTCCGGTAGGCCTGTTTTTCACCTTCCCCAGACTCCAGAGGCTTTCTTGGAGCCTGGGGAGGCCAAAAATGCCCTCCCCTGCCCCCCCGAGGCTGAAAATTCCCTCCCAAAGCCTCCATGTGAGCCAAAAATCAGCTGGCCGGTGCGCACATGTGTGCTGCTCATGTGACGGGAGATATGCTCCGCGTACCACCTGTGGCACGCGTGACATAGGTTCACCATCATGGAACTAGACTGTTGTAATCAGTATCCTTAAGTTACCACCATAGCTTTCAACATCATTGGATCATAGAGGAGTCATCCCTATCCAATGTGGCATGCCTTGGTGAGTCAAAGTGGCACCAATCAAAGAAACATTAATTACTAATTCTAGCTGAAAAGATTTTGCTAGTTGACCTTGCCTATATTGGAATTGGAGAAATACACTGGCATATCAGCATTGTAGGCTCAAAACAAAACTAGAAATAGACCATAGAAGAAAGCATTCATGAAGCATATCTCATGTTGTTACCAAAGATATAGGTATGTATCTCCTTTGGAAAACATTATTTTAAGAGAATCATCCTCAATTCTTTTCTTAAAAGTAAAAAGACTATGGTAGATGCTCAGCATAACTTTTAAAATGCTTTCTTGCATGTTTGACCAATGGATTTTGGAAAATGATACTATCTTTCAGAAGATTGCTTCTGTTGACTTTAGCATCATACTCAGACAAATATTATAATCTACTGTCAATCGTCTCAAGTTATTAAAATGAATTCTGAAAATTAATCCATAAATAATCCAAAATATGTTCTGTGATGTACATTATTTGGAGCATTCAAATCAGGGCACTGTACAAGGGATCAAGAAGTAATCTATCTATTATCAAGCTTTCTTGTGTTCTGCTCACCTCCTATCCCCAAGAAATCAAAGGATTTGTTTCAGGTTACTGCAGTATGTTATTCTTTTGCCTTTTGTGTATATTACATAAAATTCATTCTTGGAAAATATCATGATAAGCTTTCTAGTTCCATGTTTTTTGAACTGATTTAAAAGTCAGAAGCTACTGAAACAAGAGTAATTTTTGATGTAATAACAGGGTATGAAGGAAAAATGCAAGTTAATAAATATATAATAGTAGAAAATGTCAGTGCAGACTTATTTTGTTGTTATACAAATATGTCAAGAAGAGTGTTTTATCTTTCAAAGATTTCACAGTACTGATGACACAAATAAAAGAGAAGAAAATGAAACATACAATTAAACATGTTTTTTGAAGAGAAAACATGTGTCAGAGTCCCTTTAACCAAAACCCATACTTTTTGTTTTTACCAGTAAAAACAGTAGTTCGTTTTTACTATATCAGGAATTTTTATACATCAAGGCTCCAATTATCATTCTAATTTCATCCATTGTTCTGACAATGTCCCTTTTTATATAATTTTATTAAACATTACAATTAAAAAGAAAAATCTAATAAAAATTAAAAAAGAGTAAAAAGAAAAACTAAAAATTGCAGAAAAGAAAAAAAGGAAAACAGAAAAAATAGAAAAGAAAGAAAAATAATAGCAATAGCAAATAGCACTTAGACTTATATATCACTCCAGAGTGCTTTGTAGCACTCTCTAAGCAGTTTACAAATGTCAGCATATTGCCCCCAACAATCTGGGCTCTCATTTTACTTACCTTGGAAGGATGGAAGGATGAGTCAACCTTGAATCAGTTAGCATTGAACTCCTACATAGTCTTCTTCCAATAATTCATTTCTTTTGTAAAAACAAATCTTTAAAGCTTCCTCATTCATTCCTGGTTATCGCCCTTTGCTGTTTATCTCCTCCCCCCCCTCCAAAAAGCCCCTTACATTTATGATTTAAATTTCTCTCACTAAGTATTGAAGAGATTCACCCAGTGAATGCTATAAAACAAGTTGCTCCAACTGTTCTTAATTGTTGAAAAGCAGTTAAAAGGCAATTTCCAAAAGTGATTAAGAAATAAAGTTCAATAAAAACCTTGGTTTCTGGTATTTACTCCCAAGAATCAGCTGTCTAGAGTTCATTTGGACAATCTCACAATCTCTCCTTTTTATGGAGAGACTTCGCTAGACAGAATTTGCCATCTGGCTGCCAATCTCCACCTCAATACAATCCCCATTCCTTCAGAGACATCTAGTTCCCCATTAATCCTCACTGGAAGACCCCATTTTTTGTTCCAATCATCTGTTTCTAAGGACTGTCTCTAGAAGGGAATTTATTTGCATTTATTTCATTTTCATAGATATGCCTCATTTCACACATTCAGATTCTGTTATCTATAGCTAATGTGCTACTGGAGGCATATGGATAAATACTATTATCTCTTTGGGGACATGGATATGTTTTATAAAACAAAATCCTGAAATGTTTAGCTTGAAGTAATATCTCAGTACCCACCATGATGTTTCAGTACTTTGAACTGAAATCTAGAATCAGAAAATCATTAAATTTTCCTCACAGTTCTCCTGAGATATTATCATTTTTAACAGATGGTCTTATGATATAGTGTCAACCAAAGTGCATAGATGTATATTCTGTTTTAAAAACAAATATAACACATTTTTTACAAAATTAAATGTAGTTAAATTATTGTTTTCAATATTTGGAAAGAGGAAGAAAAAGAAATGCTCAGCTCAGCCAAACAAACCAATAGTAAACTTCCCAATCAAAGAATGTCTAAGGCAGGGGTGAAATTCAACAGGTTCAGACAGGTTCTATAGAACCAGTGGCGGTGATTATGTGCAGTTCAGAGAACCGGTAAATCACACCACTGATTGGCCCCACCCCTCCCACTCACTCCTTCTCTCCTCCTTGTTGGGCTCATACACACAGAGCAAACATGAGGAGGTGAGAAGCAGTCAAGTTGAACACTAGAAGACTTGGCTGAACTTTTCTGTTGGTTCTGTGGGCGTGGCTTGATAGGTGTGGCCTGGCTTGGCTTGGCCATGCCCACCAATACCCACAGAACCGGTAGGGGAAAAAATTGAATGTCACCCTTGCTGTAGGGCTACCCCCACCAACATTGACAGGGCAAGTCACTGAGAGCAAACCTCACTCTTTACTAGCAGTGATGGTGTTATCTAATTTGGATAATGAAATGTTTGCAAGAAAACAACCAAATCAGAGAGCACAAAGGACCCCTCATTTTAACCCTTAATTACAAATATTCTCCTTTATTGTTATTCTTCACAAAACAGCCATCCAAAGTGGCAATTTCTAACTGTTGTTGTCCAACCCAGTGAAAGAGCAATTTGATAGAATTGTTGGAAGATGTTGTATAGCAGGGGTATCAAACTCAAGACCTATAGGCCAGATCTGCCCTGCGGAATGCTTAGATCTGGCCCATGGGGCCATCCTGGAAATAGCAAAGAACTGACACATGGTGCTTCTGCTAGCGGAACCCCCTCCTGTAGCACTCTACTGGCCAAAATGGGCAGTGGGGGCTTTCAGAGGCCTCCCCCGGTCTCTTGCTGGCTGAAATGGTGCTTCCAGAGGCCTCCCCAGGCTATAATGGAGCCTCTGGAGGTCTTCTCCAGCCTGTCACAGGCCTAAATGGAGTCTCCAGAGGCCTCCACAGACCCTCCCCACCCCATTTCTCATGGCTTTACTATACTTACTTTTCGAAGATCCTGACCCACATAGCAGAGAAGCCAAAGTCTTTTATTCAGAAACCCTGAAGCCGTAAGAAGGTGAGATGTAAGGAAAACAGCTTTCCCCATCTGAATAAAAGACCAACTTCTGTGCCATGAGGGCCTGCAGGCTTAGTTTGGGCCCCGTCTGGATGGTGATGAGCAGCCTCCTGCTTGCCGCTGACTGGCTAGTTCGAATGAGCAGCTTCAGGGGAAGGAATATTACTCCCATTTTTCTTATTCTTCATACATCATTTAAGATAAGAACTAGTTATTCTTCCAGGATCCAATATGAGTGACATTGAGGATTTAACTACGTTAATTAGGTACTGACTCCTTTCTTCTGTTTCTTTTATATACCTATACATATATGTAAGTTGCCCAGAGTTTTTATGGAATTGAAATGAAAACCAAACAAACAAATAAAGTCACCCTTTTTAGGAGAAACTGTAAAACCTTGTGGTGAATGTGACCACCTAAAAACCTTTTAGTTTGATTACTCCGGGTTAAGTTGAAGCTTCATTAGCAAATAGGTAGACTGACCAACTGGAAAATCTTGGCAGACTTTTCCTTTTAGGAACTTTCCTTTTAGGACTAATGCATCACAGTTAGAAAAGAATCATGGAAGATTATTCAAATAAAGTAAAATATACGATTACTGTGGTGATACTGTTATTTACACAAAGATGGAAAGATTCATCACTATGCACCATGAAAAATTGTTGGTGAAAGTGACACAACTTGTTAAAATGGCCAAACCAACTTCTTTGATTATTGATATCAATCAATGACAGGAAACACCTTATGGACTTTGCGGAAAAAAAGGAAAATGATGTTGTGATATTTTTTGGTGATTAGAAATAATAGGTTATAGAAAGAAGAGAGTTATTATATAATCTAAGAGAAAGAAGTTAAGCTAGAATGGTATGTATAACAAGAGGAAGACCACAAGCCATTTATTTACATTTCTTTTCCTGTTTTCTGTTCTTTTATTTTTTTTCTTCTTCCCTTTTTATTTTCTTTCTTTTCACATTTAGTATGTCTTCTTATTTGAATTTACTTATTATACATGTAAAATATTTTAATAAAAGCTATTTAAAAAAAAAAAATCTTTGCAGATTTCCTTTTAATGTAAGCTTTTTCCAGGTGAATATTCTTCAACTAATTTGAATGAAAGTATTTGAATTGCTAAAATATTCAAATTGACATTGTTGCAAATCTAATTAATCATATGCTATTTAGTAACACATTCACATAAGGTGAAACTGCAAGTTAATAGAATTGATATTTATAATTACAAAAGTGAGTATATGTCTGGATTTAAGCTACCATTACTTTAAATAATTTAAATCTCACAGCCACTTTGTTTTCCTAAAATACTATATCTTAGTGTTTTCTTCTTTAAAATTCCTCATACCATATCATGTGCATTATTACCCTTCACTATAAAGTACTTATTTTCCAATCTGTTTAATGGAAGAAAAAATGCAAGCATAAAACCATCTCCTATTTATTCAAACTGTAAAATAAGAACATAGGAGAACATTGAAATGGAAGAGACTCACAAATCTGATTTACTGTACTTTTTGAACTATAAGAAGCACTGGTGTATAAGGCACACCAAGATTTCAAAGAGTTAAGTAAGAAAAAAAGTTTTTGCCTTCCCCCAGTCCCCAGGAGCATGCTGCAGGTCTCCCAAACCCTCTGTGCACCCCATTTTTGTGAAAAACGGGCCAGTTTTTCACAAAAATGGGACACGGGGCAGGGCTTTGGGAGGCCAAAAATGGCTGTATTCAGTGTATAAGACGCACTGACATTTCCAACCTCTTTTAGAAGGGAAAAAAGTGTGTCTTATACTCTGAAAAATACGGTAGCTATTTTTTCCCACAAAGTTAAAAAAGAGATTTATTCATAGGTAGTAAACTGAGTAATTTCAGCAATAGCTAAATTCAAAATTTTAAATGTTAAAAACAGCTTAATTAAATAAAAGATTTAGAGGCAAAAAATTACTCTTAAAACTGATATCAGCTACAAGAATCAGAAACTAAAAATCAAAATAAAACAGCACAAGAAAGAAATAAAATTTGCATAAAGGGAACAAGAAATGTTTCAGAACATAAAATCCAAAGATCAATAATGATAAGACTAGAATCCAGACTATAAACACCTGAAATAGAATTACAAGAAATGTGCATTTTATAGGCATTCCAGAGGATTTTGAAAAAGAAGATATGGGAAGAGAAATTGAAAATTTGCTTTTAAATGATTGTGACTTGTAAATTAATGATACCTCATAAAATCAAGAAATTTATAAGATAAATCCGTAGATATGTTTAATTGTTGTAATACCTTTTCCTGTTAACATACCAAATGCAATTAGTTGTTTGTACTTTGTTTGTTATTAAACAAAAAATATACAAATTTAAATATCCATTATCTTCTTTGAGGAGAGTTCTCATCAATCCAGCCTAAATCAATTATATAATTATATTTTATTTATTATAAAAGATAAATTAATAAGCAAAACCCAAACTCATTCCTCACATTAAAAACATTAAATATTGATATGCACAATATTTGTCTGATGTTTGGGTACACAGCAGGTTTTTATATGTGAAATTATAATTTTGCTGATAACTTTTTGTTTAGCTACCATCACAAAACAACAAAATAATACAAGTATAATGATTTTCTATATTAATAACCCACAAGCACACTTTCAATGAACAACATGTGCAGCTTTTGTAATTCTTTTATTTTTTTCCTATGTTGTTTGGTCTGATTATAGTTATTGAAATATAATTGTATATTTTTAATATATATAATAAAGATTGGATTCGTATTTTGCATAGTTTGATTTTGTTTTCATTTTTCTAATTAATTTTATTGTTCTTTACAAAGGTATTAACTTGTGACCAATTGGACATTTTTTTAAAAAGTCACCATTGTTTGAAAAGCATTGCTCTAGAGAAAGCCGATTTATTTTGGAAATAAAATAACTTGTATAGTTATGGTGTAGGATGCAGTTTCCTTGATTCATTATAAAATATTACCTTGGGGCAGCTGCTAGGTTGTTTTGAAGTTTCATATATTGTTGTTTTTGTTTGATAGCCTTTGCTTTATCAAATTTCATGGCTGGAAGGAAATCAAAGGACATACCCACATAGAGCAGCTTGATAAATACAGTGCCATGCTATTTAGATTAGAAGTTGTTCTGTGCTAAATCCCTGTAGGAGATTGATTTTGAGCCCATAAAATAAAATTAATTGCCAGGAATTAGATTCTATGCTGGATAGCCTGGCCTTGGCAGTCTGTTAAGAATGTAATGTATTGAATTATTTGAGATGTGTGCAATAAGAAGGAATCTTGGAAATATATTTTACAATGCAAAATCTGTAGTATTTTGATTTAGTTTAAAATGAGGACTAAACCAAATTTTGTATATGTTTTTAATAACAGAAAAAGTTGCTAATTGTTATGATATTTTCTAATGGCTTTTATGGACATTGCCCTTAACATATACCTTTATAGTATAGGATCAAAAAAGTCAGGATGGTGACTGCTGCTATCCATCCCACTGTGGATGAATCGCTGATAATGCAAGAACATTTCAATGTCTAGCGATGTCAAGACTTCTCTTATTTTATTTTATTTTTAAAGTCAAACTGCTACCTTAGTTCTTTCACATTAATTATACAATGTGAATTTCCAAATGTAAGGTCTTTTAAAAAAAATATAACTACTGCTATTTCCATGCAGCTTTATGTAGCAGTTTTTGCACTGGCATCCTTCAGTCTCAAAAGACTATGGTATCATGCTCTGGACTCTCCAGAGCATGAGGCCTGAGTAGATTAGTATGGAGGCTAGACTGTTACCCAAGCAGCAGATCCCCCCTCTCCATGTCTCTGAAATAATCCAATGGGATGGCAAGGCCAATACGATTGGTTCCAGCTGCGTCGGAGGAGTAATCAGAATGTGGCTGTACACAGTCACAAACTGCTTCCGGGACTCTGGCTCCAGATTTTGCCTCAAGGTTTACTCCTGAAGCCTTTTCCAATGATGGATATAGCC
>JANHGD010006739.1:39728-50924 GCA_027560375.1 Imantodes cenchoa
TAACTGAAGTTGGTATGGAAATATGTTCGAAAGGAATTGGAATGTTTTTTTAAAAATGTAAAACAATAAAGAAATTTGGAAAAAAAAAGATTTAATATCAATGCCTATTCAGTCAGGAAGACAGGAAAAAATGGGAGATGGGGAAAACAAACTTTATTTTAACCTTCTACAAAGTCAGTACTTTCCTTCATCTAAATCAAGGTTGTCAACCACAAGGAACGGGGGCCGGATCCAGCCCGCGGGGCTGCCCTGGAAATAGCAAAAGACTGGCCCGTGGTGCCTCTACCAGCAAAAACAGAGCCCATGAGGGCTGCACATGCCCCCCCCCCCGAGCTCTGTTTTCGTTGGCAGAGGGTTGCAGGAGGCTGTTGAAGCCAAAAACAGAGTTTGGGAGCCCATTTTCGCTTAGATCTGGCCCGCGGGGCTGCCCTGGAAATAGCAAAAGAGTGGCCCGTGGTGCCTCTACCAGCAAAAACAGAGCCCGTGAGGGCTGCACATGCTCCCCCCAGCTCTGTTTTCGCTGGCAGAGGGTTGCAGGAGGCTGTTGAAGCCAAAAACAGAGTTCGGGAGCCCATTTTCGCTTAGATCTGGCCCGCGGGGCTTCCCTGGAAATAGCAAAAGAGTGGCCCATGGTGCCTCTACCAGCAAAAACAGAGCCCGTGAGGGCCGCACATGCCCCCCCGAGCTCTGCTTTTGCTGGCAGAGGGTTGCAGGAGGCTGTTGAAGCCAAAAACGGAGTTCGGGAGTCCGTTTTCGCGGGCAGTGTGCTCAGGCCACCACAGACACCCAACACAAGTGACATCATGCTTGCCACACCCAACCTGGCCACACACACCTCCCCCAGAGGTCAAACACAGCCCTGAAGCGGCCCTTAATGAAATCGAGTTTGACACCCCGATCTAAATTATTCTCCTGGAAACAGCTCTCCGGTATTTGAAGGGAAAAAGTGTAACTGAAGTGCTGCATTACTCTGGCAGCAGATCAGAGATCCTTCTTATGCGTAAGACAAACTGCGTAAAACCTGAAGTGAATGTAATCTATGCCACTTGCAGAAAGAAAATAAAGGAATGACTTAATTTAATAGCAGGTCAAATTCTTTAAAGAATTTCCATCTGTTGTGCAATATGTTTTCTTATACCACCTTAATAAAACTGTTGGCTATGATAACTATATATCAGTTCATTTCAAACTAGAGACATCTCAACTCACATGAGTTACCTATTACGTTAAGTTAGAAATAACCTAGAATATAAAACACATTAGTTTTATCAAAGGATCACTCAGCTGTGGGATTTATTTCCTAAGCCCTGAGAATAATACATCCAATTTTAAGCAAGCTTGAAAAAAAGGAACAAATAGATAATCAAGGAAAAACATCACAATGATGCAAAGTTATATAATTAAATATAGTAAAAAATAGTTCATATAGAAAAATTATCATCCGAGTTCTTTGTGCTACTGTATCAACAAACGGAGAACCGGATTGATGTAGTGGTTTAATACTTCAAGCTAAAAATTGGGAAACGGTGAATTTTAATCTCGTTTTAAGCACAAAATCAGCTAGGAGACCTTAGACCAATGGCTTTCTATCAGTCCTAGGATGGAAGCAATTGGCCAACCACTGCTGGAAAACCTTGCCAAGAAAACTGAAGGAACTTGTCCAGGCAGAAAATCGGACACAATTGAATGGAAGAAAAAAAAATTATCAAAAAAGTAAATTATCTGATGAACAAACCTTTTGCATAATTTGTTTTTAGCTAATGCTAACTATTCTTTACATTAATAGCAGAATTTCCACTGATCTTTGAATTCAGAAATATACCTTCATTTTAGAATATATCACAGAAATAAGTTACAAAAAAGGATATAAGCACATGGCCTGACTTTCATATGTAATATAATAGTATCACATGAACAACCATGATTTAAAAAGCATTCCTGTGGTTTTGAAATTTATTCAGTACTCCTTACCCAAATGCTATCAAATTAAAGATTGTGCAAGTTAGTTAAAACAGGACATCTTGTTTTATATAATATGAAAAGAGACGATCAAAACAAACACATTCATTGTTAATGAAAATTACTGAGAACAGTTCAAGAAAATCCTACACGTCCTCATTGTAGATCAGCTGACTTCCTGCCCATTTACTGATTTTACAGCTATGATGCTAACTTTCAGTTGATGAATAGGATCTGGGAGTTTCTGATAAGGCAGATTGCAGCATATGGTCTCTGGTTGTTTCTCATCTAGAATATTATAATTGTCTCCTCAGATCTTAGTCCAGAAGATTGCCATTTGGGTTGGTCACATCCTTCCACACTACAGATAGTCCTTGACTTACAACAGATCATTTAATGATCATTCAAAGTTACAACAGCACTGAAAAAATGTGCTTTATGACTGTTTTTCACAGTTATGATGTTTGTAGCATCCCCATGATCATGCGATCAAAATTCAGATGCTTGGCAACTGGTTCATATTTATGACAGTTGCTGTGTCCCAATATCACAGGATCCCCTTTTGCGACCTCCTGTGGGGAAGCCAGATTCCCTTAACTACCAGGTTATTAACTTATCAACTGCAGGGATTCATTTAACAACTGTGGCAAGAAAAGTCGTAAAATGCGGCAAAACTCACTTAACAAATATTTCACTTAACAACAGAAATTTTGGGCTCAATTGTTGTAAGTCAAGGACTACCTGTATTTTCATGTCTCAGTACCAGCTTCTTATTTAAGCAAGAATCCAGTTTATACTAGCTATTGATACATATGTTTAAACCCTCTGTTCAGAAACATCCCAGCATGAGCCATGGTGGTACAGTGGTTAGAGTGCAGTACTGCAGGCACTTCTGCTGACTGCCAGCTGACTGCAATTTGGCAGTTCAAATCTCACCAGGCTCAAGCCTTCCATCCTTCCGAGATGGGTAAAATGAGGACCCAGATTGTTGGGGGCAATATGCTGATTCTGTAAACACCGCTTAGAGAGGGCTATAAAGCACTGTGAAGCGGTATATAAGTCTAAGTGCTATTGCTATCAGTCTGCCTTCTCCCTCTAATCCAGTTCATTCTTTAATATCCCTTGGAATAGGGAGTTAGTTGGATTTCTAAGTTTCAGTTGGGCCTTCAAAGACTTTGCACTTGACTCTGAATTCTGCTCCCTTCTTCTTTTCAACTCTGGGTTAATAGGATGGCCTTTGGAAGGCAGCTAAAGAATTAGTGTCAGATCTGGTTAGTCTATCCTGCCCTTATTTAACTGATAGTTCCAGTTTAACACCTGTTTTAAATTACTACAGATGTACAGTATATGCATTCAATTCTATCCAAGTCTCTCTTATATTGTATATATTGTTCCTTTAGTGTTAATATCTGTTTCCTGAATGCTGAACTAATTTTACCAGACTGACTTGCAATTCTTGGATGCTGAATTTTTCCATTTATAAGGGAAGTAAAAACCCATTACTTACCAATATGGTATAGCCCAATCCAGTCTGTGGGATCCACTTCTTCTTTAATATCCCAGAAAATGATGAGGTTTTGAGATTGTCCTAGAGTGTATTCATATATACTTGCAGTCAAACTAGAACGGCTCTCAGAAGTCACCAGATCCGTGTCACTATTGGCACGCTGCAAGTTCACGTTCTCAGCCACAGTGCCCTGAGATGCAAGGCTTTGGAGGTTCTCTGGACTCAAAGTATAACGCAATTGTGGATTACGCCGTCGCGCAAAAAGCAGATGGTCTCGGGCAGAACTGGTCATCCTGATCTTTGTTTATAGAGAAACTGTTTCACTTACAAATCTGTAAAGAACAAAATGTAAACATTAGGAACAAATTCTCACATCAGACTAAATTCTGAAACTTGGTTAAGAAGGCTAAAAGAAGATTAAAAAAAATAATTGAAAATCTATTTTCATCTTAAAATATCTGAAATCTTCCTTTCATAAAGAAATCATGTTCACAATACAGACTTAGCTAATTTATAAAACTCTCACTGGGAAGCTTTTGTTTCTTTAACTAGTTAACTACCTAAACAATGGGATGAGATTCTATTGTTATGAACAGCAGCAAGTCCACTTAAGTCATTAACAGTCAGGGCTGGCCACAGCTATTAGATAAAACAAGTTATCTTAAGATGACATAAAAGGCATTTAATTGCTAGGTATTTAATTCATTATTATTTTATAATTAATGCCAGAGAATATATTTTTGTTTTCTAGGGTAAAATAATTTGTAGAATGTTTCCAGATTTTAAATTTGATTCACCCTTGGCCTTGCACTACTGCACTGGAATGTTCATCCTAACAGAGATACTTGTGATGGCTAATGCATAATGCTGGAGAATGTAAGTATATTTTTAAGGATTAAAGTGAAGAGAGATGCCTCAAGATTAAAAAAAGGATATTCCGTAAATATGATGTGCCTATAAAATGCATCCATAAAAATCTTTGTTCTATCCTCCATGATCACTCTCCCACTTGATATTTTATATTTTTAATGCATTGTTTTCTTTCTTTAGAAATTGAATCTGAAGCTTTTTATTTTTATTAAAATAAGAGGGGAGCAATCACAATATTGAAGACTATATGTTTATATGTGATGGTGTGTATTCATTCAAAGACAAGAGGTTGAATGCAGGAACATTAAGTCTGGAACAGCAGTATTTTTCCAGCAAATAATTTTGACCTACTTTCCATGCTCAGTAAGTCCAAATTTCTTTATAAAAATAAATCACATGTTTTTAATATATAATTCAATATAGCAGTAACATATTTAAACCGTATTTCTCTATCCAAGATCAAATTTATAATAATGTGAATACCTGCGTTCAACCAAAAAAGGATAACTATGGAACAGTCATATGGTCAAATCGCATGGAACAAACTTTCTTTAAATATATTATATTTGCAGCATAAAGAATTTGACATTCAAATCTTTAAAAAATGCACTAAAATTCATAAACTTGAAAATAATCCTTCAATGTATTAGTCTTATTTCACATTCATAAGAAATCTATTTGACATTATTTAGAAATAAGACCATTAATTTGTTAAATAGCATATTCTAACTTTTTATTCCAATTTATGAGAGCAATTATCACATCTTCAATTATCTGTAAAAATGAAGACTGGGTTAAGAAATTTTTTAAACAACTTCCAATAATATAGTTTAAGATTTGAGAATTTGCTTGTGCATCAGGTCCTAACTGGGATGTGAAAAGTTATTTTAATAGGAAACGAGGAGCAAATTTCTCTTATCTATATTTCCAGAAATTGCCTCTGGGCTACAAAAACTTCCTTGGGAAATAAAAGTATTAGGTGGCTACAACAGGGTGTTTGAAAGTCCTCCCAGTCAATTACAAAGAATATATTAATATGTATAAAAGGAAGCATCTTGTCAAATAGGAAGGGGACAGTTCTTGGTGTCTTACATGTCATCTGAAACTATTTTCACCTTACACCTTTATGACAGCCATTATGTTACTTGACTATATTTCTATCTAGTCATGCTAGGAAAGTGGAAACTGCAATCCAGCAACATCTAGGCAGGGGCAGGTTACCCATCATTCTATGCACTTCTGGCATAAATTATACAAAGCACAGAAAACAGTGACATGTAATGAGCAAAAGAAATAAAAGGCAGGAGACAAAAGAAAATCTAAGGAAATGTTCTCTGTATTAGCAATACTCATAATACTTCTCCATATTTTTCTATCCTTGCAACATCTTCACTCCTACCATATTTGTACACCCCTTCATACGATACTCTTGGTTCTTTCAATGAGTTATCAATTCTATACAACCATGACTTCCTCAGTCTTACAATTTTTCCCAAATTCACTATTTCTTCATGCACTTTTGTTGTGATTTAATTCTTATCCATTTTCTGTATATGACCAAGCCATCTGAAATACTTTCATCATCACTCACTTTTAAAAATTCTATCCCTATTCAATCATCATCCATTCATTCTTGACTCTATTACTTCTTGTATCATATATATTTCTTTAAAAAAAACTCATCTCTAGTTAATTCAATTTACATTTTACAGGTAGTCTACTACACCATTACTACCATTCATTCAGGAACCATTCAAAAATAACGACTGCACTGAATGAATGGTAATTATGACCATTCCTAGACTCTCTCATTGTTGAAGAGTTCTGTAAGTCACATGATCAAAATTTGGGCACTTGGCAATTGGCCCACATTTATGACTGGCACAGCATCCCATGGTCATGTTCTCCTGCCCTGCACGAACTGCCTCGGCATCAATTTCTCCCACCTGCCTGTCTCCCCCATCTCTGCCCTTTTGGCTACCCTGCCTGCACTACACCACCTATCCCTGCTACTCTTCACCATCAACCCCAGCTGATCTTCATGATCATTTTCCACACACTCCTGGACTGGAATTTAAACACTGGGACACGCTCAGTGAGTGCAGCAGGGCAACAGAGCTTCTTCCACTGAAGGCAGCTTGCTGGGCCTAGCAAGACAGGAGGCAGCAGGATGGAGCCACAGAGGAGCAGGGTGGCAGTGCTCCTTGGAGGAACTCCTTCTACTACCACCAGTGTGACGAGCAATTGCCTGGAGATCATGGAGAACAGTCATTTTGAAAACACTGGTTAATAATCCATCAGGAGCAAGACAATGTTTTTTTCCTTGGATCATTTCATCCAAGAATTAAGAAGTTGTAGCCTCCCTAACCATTCTGATTAAAACACATCCAGAACGATGCTTGACAATTTAGGAGTCCTGCTTAGAAAATGTTTGTTTTTTAATACATTTTTATATTAAAAATTAAATTTTAGAATTTGATAAGAAAAAAAACATAGTAATAAGCATAACCTCATTGCTTAAGGTTACATAACATGCTAATCCATACAATACTCCCATATCCTATATCTTATTTTTCACCTCAGTTTTGTAATCAGACAAGTGAAAATAAAATAATGTAAAATGGCTACAAGTGAGAAAAATAGGATTGTGTTTCTCCACTTGAGGAAAGAGAGAGAGAATCCGATGGGAAGCAGCTGAGGAAAGAAGATAATACAGATGCCATGTTTACATCTCTAAGACAGAACAGTGAGTGGGATACATGGTGATGTGGGCCAGAAGGATGTACAGACTAAGTTTACTCAATCTTGCCAGCACCACTGTTTATGACTGTCAAATCAGCTCAGACTCTAAAAAATAGAGGAGACCAAGAGGAAAGTGTCCATTCTGCAATAGTTCTTGCTTATTACTTTATTTCTTGTTTCAAGAAAGGAACTAGGTCAAGACTCTTGAGTTTTTTATATTGATTATAAAATCAGAAAAAAGTATGCAACGTTCATATTCAGGAACTCACTGTTTCTGTAAAATATTCCAAAACAAAATTATGCAATGGGATTGAATCTATAAAATATTAACAGCAATAGGAATTAATTTAGCCCAAAAACATAAATATATTATTTTATCCCCCAAAAGCAAAGGTAAGTAAGTAATGAGAAGCAAATATTTTGCAAAAACCTAAATTGCCAATTCTACCCTTGCTCCACTCTAATTTTGTTTGATGTCTACTGCATCTCAAATATAGTTGCCCTCAATTATACAGTATCTCTTATTTGTTTTCCCCAGACAATTACAAGTCCTGCAAATTAACAGTCATACCGGTAAAAAGCCAGATTCCATTGTTTAGAATTGCTTTTTTTTTTTTTAAATGCTTTTAAGATGCTGCATGAATTAAAAAGTACCAAACATAGCAATTGAAAGCCACTCATTTATACAGCTTAACAATATAATATCTAAAAATTTCAGAATATTTTATTATTCCCATTGCTGTTATAAAACATTAAAAGGTATGCATTGCTGTTGCTCTGATCATAACAATTGGCCAAAGTACATCTTTTTATGCCCATTACAGAATGGGCAGGATCTGCTTCCACCTCCACGTATTAATATTTAAATGAAGACTATAAATCACTGTACAAGCTTCTTATTCTTAGGTCAGCCCAAAATAAAATGCCAACAGAACTGCCCAACCAACCGAACTTAGTCCCACTTAAAATGATCATTATTAACTAATTCTATAATGCAATTCAGTTTGGTGAGGATGAATCAGACTATTTTCAATCTACTATTTTTGAATATTTTTCCATAATGTTTTCTGCTCTGTTTCCACACAGACATCTCTGCATGAATATACATAAATATTCAAATATCCCTAAAGCATATTTTATCGTTAATAATAAATTCCATTTTTTTTTCTTGTAATATGCATACATTTTAAAGTGCACTTTTATTTCTTCAGCCAAATTCTCACAATTTAGGAATCAAGTACAACCCTGACAATCAAATCCTAATTAGCACATCTGACTGATGAAAATTCCTTGCCAGATCTTAGCAACCATATAAATACACCTTCTCTGGGAGGGAATATCTCCAACTTGACCCTTCAGGTCTTCTGTCAACATGCATGCATTGCAGTCATAATCCAGTCCACCCACTAATGGTCCTTTTCTCCTCTTTCCTTCCACTTTTCCCAGCAACAAGCATCACAGGCTTCTCCAGTGAGTTGGAGGTTTGCCTAATGTGTCTAAAATATAATGATTTGAGCCAGGTGATTTGTGCCTCCAGTGAGAACTCTAGGTTAAGCTGAAGATCCATTTGTTTGGGGGGGGTGGTTTGGTTATTATTAATGTCATTCTCAGGAGTCTTCTCCAATAACAAAGTTTAAAAGTGTCAATACTCTTCCTATCCTGCTTTTTCAAAATTCAACTTTCGCATCAATAGAGTGTCACACAGAAAATCACTGCATACACAGTTCTGACCTTTGTATGCCGAGACTGAATTATTTTCCAAGGACTTCCTTGCTATTTTACTAAGGGACAGTCTGCGGTGTATTTTTTACTGCTTGTTTCTTTGCTGTTAATCATTAATCTTAAAAAGTGGAATTCTAATTAAAATTCTATCACTTCAGAATTTGTTCCTTCTAAGGCTGATTACTATACTGCATTTGTTGATTTGTTGATTAGAGTTTTATCCTGCTTTTTTGCTTTATAAGTATCTCAAGACAGCAAACATATCTAGTACACCTTCCACCTCCTGTTTTCTCCACAACAAACCTGTAAGGTAGATTGGGTTAAGAGAGAGTGGCTGACCTAGTCACCTAGCCAGCTTTCATACCTAAGTTAGGATCAGAAGTCATAGCCTCCTAGTTTCTATCCCAGCAGCATAACCACTACACCAAACTCACTCTCATTAGTCATTAGTCTGATTTTCTTTATATTTAGTTGCAATCTTGTATTTTCACATGCTCCTTGATTTTCATTGTTAATCATTTATCAGAGTAGCACCATCAGCATAGCACACAGATTATTGGTTTCAAAATCATGTTCATCATCTTTCAATACAGCTTCCCTCAATATCTATTCAGTATATTAGCTGAATAAATAAGGAGAGAAGTACCATACATTTAAATCTTAATTAAATTTTAATTAAACTTGCATTAAAACTGAGATTTTTGGTGGTATTGAACATCACCTCAATTTTTCTCAAGCGATACTCACACCTTTTAATCAGAAATGAGCTTCAACTGTATTCAACTGTATTAAAAGGTTTGCTTTTAAATGCTGGTAAATACTTAGAAAATTCACCACGGCACCTTATAGCTCAGAGCCTGCAAAATTATATTATTCCACTCCATTTACTAGATCAGATGGTTAAACTTGGATAAAGTTCAGTAATTCTGGTATTTGGAAAGCTGTACACTGAGGATACAGTTCTGAATATGTGTCTCAAATTTAACAACTCAGAGAAAACCCTTAATGATCACACAACCTGAAAGCTGAACATAATGGCTCTATTTATGAGGCAACTAAACTTTCTTACAATGTAATAAATGTCACCATAAATAGATTTTAAAAAGTCAATAATGCCAACCTTTTTCCACACATCATTTCCCCACAACGCACTGGCATTATTCAGATAAGTGCATCCTCAGTTTTATTAGGCAAATGATGAACACAATCATCTTGGTTACCTTCAGTTTTCACTTTCATACAAGAAAGCAAAGTACCTCAGCAGTGCAGCACCTGACAAACCTTCTTTTGGGCTCAGAAGCTAAGCTTCAGTGGGAGACCACTTGGCAATGCCAGGGCTGTAAACTGGACTGGGAGAATGAAAAAAAAAAACCATCATAGAAGAAGGAAGGGCAGACTATTTCCACACTGATGCCAAAACACTACATGGAGCATCTAAGATGTGGTTAATGGGTAGTGTAACTCGGCCCAAAGGAGACTTTTATCTTATAAGTATTTTGCCAATTATTATTGATCTGTTTTTAAATGTAGATGTGATTAGAATTTTGTTCAGCTTGTATTTGTATACCACCACATGGTATACAAGTACAATACACATAAAGGGTGAAAAACAAACAAACAAACAAATAGTATTTCTCTGGTTTTTCATTCAGGTAGTCCTCAAATCTTAACTGGTCATTTAGGGAATGCTGCAACTATTAAGTGAACTCATAGATTGCTTTGGGTCGTTTTTGCCAAAAACCTGAAGTAAATGTCAGTTTTCAGCAAAAACAATGTAAATCACAATCATGTGACTGTGGGTGACAGCCATCAGAATTTGGAACTGGATCATAAATACCTTTTGGGCAAGGTCTGTTTTAACGTTGAACAGTTGCAGTGGGACTAGTTGTTAAGTCAAGGACTATCTGTATTGGGAAGTTATGTGTAACAACTTCAGAACAACCCAGAATATGAAGCTTACTGGCTTATTATTTGAAGATACACACAGGGATGGAATTCAGCCGGTTTGGATTGGCTGGTTCGCCAGTTTGGGCGAACCAGATGCTAATGGTTCGCTGAACCAGTAATTGCAAGGACTGGCTGGCCCCACTTACCCTGCCTTACCCCTCTCCCAGGAGTCTCCATGAGGTCCATTTTGGATGCCAGGTAAGTGCAGGGCCCACGTGTAGGCTCTGGGAGGGCGAAAAATGGGCCTCCTGGAAGTTCCGGAAGTCTGGAAATGGGCCCATTTCCATTCTCTGGAGGGCCTCTAGAGCCCGGGGAGGCCATTTTCGCCCTCCCGGAGGCTCAGAACAAGCCTCTGGAGCCTGGGGAGGGCAAAAACCAGGGGTGAAATCCAGCAGATTCCGACAGGTTCTGGAGAACCGGTAGCGGAAATTTTGAGTAGTTCAGAGAAC
>JANHGD010006739.1:95032-110447 GCA_027560375.1 Imantodes cenchoa
CTGAGCATTCTCAGGAAGTACAGCCTCTTCTGTGCCTTTTTCACAAGCATGTTAACATTCATAGTCCATGAGAGGTCTACATGATAAGCTATTTATCTATAATAATCTACATGATAAGCTATTTAACTGAATAATTGAATTTTGTTTAGCTTGTTCATTTTTTCCTATTTCTTAATTGTTTTAAGAAATGCCTGTATTTTACAGAATGCATGTTTCAAATGCCGTTACAGGTTCAAATTCTGCAGCAGGATTGTAACATTCTACGCCATAATATTCAGCTATCACAGGAGAAATTACAGAAAGAACAAGAGAAGATAGTTCAATTAGAGCAGGAATGTGCACATGTTAAAGCTGATCTAGGTATTGGAATCAAAGCATTGGATGCTGTATATTTCTTAAACCAACTCTGGTTATCACTTGATGATCAATGATAGATAGGTTAATTAGAAATATCTTTAATCACTGTTTTTTTCTTGACTTCTTTTAAGCTGTAACTGTTTTTCAAAGGGAAAAAAGGGCCAGTTTTGTTGAACAAAGGAAGTATAGGTCAAAGTTCTAAGATAGTTGCATGAAGTTTATCCCTAGTCAATAAAGTGGAAAATATGTCTGATCAGGCATGAAATCCAATCATAGGAAGGCTTGTATATTTAAACAAAAATAAATGCTAGTCCACATTTAGAATGAAGTGAATACAAGAGGAATATCTGAGTAAACTGAAAAATCACACTAATTGCTGCTTTTGAAAAAAGAAAATTATAATATACTTGAAAAATCATTCATGAAATAAATGAGAAATTGGTTATTAGCCACTCAATCATAAAGTCTACTGAAATTCCAGAGGTAGAGTATTGTCAAGAAAATACATGCAATATCCAGATTTCACTGGAAGGTCTTCATTGAGGCAAACCACTGCTCCTCTTGTAAACTGATTGCATTGTATGTCTGCTATTAGAATAATGTTAAAATGGTTTCATGATGGAACCAGTTATCTGAAGTGTTAGCAAGTGATCTATTGATGTAGGTCTTCAAAAAAATAACTAGGCCACTTGTGGCAGATTGAAACAGGACAGCATAATCATTCATATAAGTAGCTATAGATGTTACAGGAAATGCCTTGGAGATGCTCTCATTAAATCAGCTGGCAAGTTTAAATCTACATGCAGAAAAAATGTTACTTTGGATTTCGTAAATGCATACAGTAATCAGTGAGTGTGTTACTTAAAAATACAGCTTGCTTGGAGTGCAAAAGCTTTGTGTCTGTTTTGTTGTTGTTGTTGTTGTTGTTGTTAGGGTAGAATATTATTTAAATAGTTAGATGTCTGATTAAAACAACTAGCTGCATTTTAATTTTTTTGTAGAATCCAGAGACAAGACCATTTCCAAGCTAAGAGAAGAAGTCCAAGTAAGTATAAAAAGAAAATCGGTGGATCTAAAATATATTATAGAAATTCTTTTTATAAGTGTCTTGACTTTAACTACACAACAAATGAAAGTTTTTCGCTAAAACATAAAGAGCTGTGCTGGAGAGAATAATTATATTTTAATGCCTGTTTTAAAATATTTTTTCCTAAAGACAATTAACCTTATTTTCATCTAGACTACACAGCTATCTTTGAACACCGCACAAGAAAAGAATAAAAAGTTTCGGTCAAAAATATTTACTTTACAAGAGGTAGCAAGTAAGGCACAGGTAGGAAATATTCCTGTTACTACAAGCTTGTCTTAAATTACTGGTAGTCCTCTTTTAGTATCTATAACCGGGACTGGCAATTTGGTCATTAAGCAAAGCAATAAGCAGTGCTTATGGTTCAGCTTTCCTTTGCTTTATAGACCAGTGAAGAGTGTAAAGGTAAGAACTGATTATAATTTTAGTTTTCATGGTAATTGCAAATGGTTGTTGCTAAGTGAGGGAATTGCTAAATGCAGGCTACCTGTATATAAGACACAAGAGACAAATATCTGTAAAATCTGGGTATTTTTTCTTTGTGCTCTTCTAATTTGCTTCTGAGCAAGGAGTTTTCAGTTCTTAGGAAAATTGGGGATGTAAGTTTTAGTGGTCAAAGGATGGGAAATAGTCATCACAAAACATTGCTACTGAACTGTTGGGAAACTACCAGCCAGGCAAGGAGGATGGGAGGGTTGCAAGATCAAGCGGGGGCGGGGTTTGCACAGCTACAAGGGACCTAGGATTGACACACACACACACACACACACACACACACACACACACACACACCCTTCAATTCCATGGAATCGTATCTGTTTATTGTCAAAAGAAGGCAAGCAGCTTGGGAAGATTCTTATAGGTAAAATACAAGAAACAATATCTATCACACGTCTATGAACAAAATGCCAGGACTAGATGTATACTGTTTTTTAAAAGGTGGAAGCCAAAACTAGTCATCTTATCAACAAACTTGTGTCTATTGCTGCAGAAAATCTGTTTTCTTTTTCAGACACTTAATGAGCAGTTGGCTCAACAGGTCACAGAACTAAGTGGTGCGCTTCAAAAAGCTACTGTGGAAAATGCTCAACTTACTTCAGATCATCAGGCTGCTCTTCAGGTATGGAGTACATTTTAATGTATATAAATGTAAGTTGTCTATTAAAAACCGTCATTGGTTAGCTTCAGGTGAATGGCCTAGCCTTCTTTTTATTCATTTTATTTATTCATATGGCCACCCATCTTGCTAATGTGATTCTGGGTGGCTGTATAGATAAGAATCCAGCCATGTTTTGTAATAGATCAACTAGATGGAAACAATGTGGTAGACAAAGGAGAATCTGTGTATTGAGATTTCAAGAAGTCTCCATCAGAATATATTGTTAAAATCTATGAAGGAGAAAAGGGAGAACATAGATATGGCTGATGTTTGAAATCTGTCTTGTGGCAGTCTCACAAACATTTTATTTTATATTACACAGGATCCCCTTTTGAGGGAGATAGGCAGTTCAAAAATTTGAAAAATAATATTTAAAAAACTAAAAAACTTGCTGAAAGAAAAGTCAAGCAAAGAATTGCTGGCTTCTCATTTCTGCTAATGTCAGGCTTTGTTTATTCACTGTGAACTCAGAAATAGAAGAGAAATTAGCTGGGCAGCCCTTACATTGACAAAGCTGAGGAATTTTAAGTGCTGATCTAGTTTGTTTTGGAAACTAGTTCATCATTTCATACCTTTATTTATTTTCTGCTTCCTTGCTTCCTTAGCATTTGTTTGCTCCAATGCAGAGGGATTCTGAATAGTTTCCATTCCTTTCCTTTAATAAGAAAATTAAAATAGCAAAACAATATTAGAAAGATCATCTGTCAGTTATCAAAAATTACTGTGGCCACTGAAGAACCATGCATCCAAACACAAGTCAAGTGGACCCCAAACTCACTTAAGTTTCCTTCCCGGAACTTTTTTTTAAAAAGCAATTTTTTACACTTTTCGTAAAACTCAGCAGGGTTGGGCTATTTTTGATCGCAGGAAGTAAACTATTCTAGTGAAGAGGGCTACAACTGAAAAGGCTCAACTTCTGGACCCTGTAGAATCTCTACGAGAAGGGACCTGAAGCAAGCTTGCTATTCAGTCTTTTTGGATGGGCAGGTGCAACTGGGAGGAGGAAGGCCAAAGATATGTAAGTCCTGAACCATGAAGGGCTTTGATGAATTCTAGACCTTGAATTGCTCTTGAAGCCAACTAGGAGCCAGCGCATTCTGGACATAGGAGTGTTAGAGGTTAGTTTGGTATTTCTGTTGGTTGAAGTAGGCTGTAATCTGCGCCAGTTCAAGCTTCTGGATGGTGTTCAAAGGAGCTCCATGGAGAGGAAATTAAAGCATGAGCTACTCTGAGCAGTGCCTGCCAATTCAGAATGGTCATAGCTGATACAGTAGATATAACTGATTGGTCGGTTGGTTGATTGATTTTTATCCTGCCTTCATTATTTTATACATAACAAGGTAGCAAACATCCTCCGATTTTCCCCACAATAACAACAACTTTGTGAGATAGGTGTGACTGAGAGAGGAGGACTGGCCAGCTTTCATTGCTAAGGCAGGACTGGAACTCACAGTCTCTTGGTTTCTAACCTGACGCCTTAAACACTAGACTGAACTGGCTCTCATTATTGTTGCCTACATGTTCATAAATTCTCCCCCCTCCCTTTTTCCCCCATTAAGGCAGAACAAGAAAAAATGCATCAGAAACTGAAGGAACAAGACTCAATTTTGGATGCTGCTCGAGCCAGTGTGACGGGAGAACTGCAGGTTGTGCAGAAAGAAAAAGCTCAGCTCCAGAAAGAACTGTGAGAGGCAACTGAAATTTGTGTGGTTGTTTCCCAAATGTGACCCGCTTTCTTTCCTGTCCTGCTGTTTTCTGTCTTTGTCCCTTAGTTTAGCATATACCTTATTCAGCTTCTTTTACTGTCTTCTGAAATTTTTGAAGAATGTAGAGGATAACAGGACTGCCGCACGGTTGTGTTTATTCTGCAGAGAAGACTTGCGAACTGAATGCAAGAAGAGGGACTGTAAAGACTGTGAAGAAGACACCATGGCCACTGAAAAAGCCCGCCTGGAGTGTGCAGTTTCCCAGACCCAAAAGGAATTGGAGACAATTATACAGGAGCGAAATTCTTTCCTGAATGAGAAAAAGATCCTTGAAGAAGAGGTACAGTGGCTATTTATTGTGGTTTTACAGTAAAATCCACATTTTTGTCAGAAGAACATTGCATGCTCATTAGAGAGAGGCAGACTTGTATTTGGAATCTTAGTTAAAAAAACACACAAGATGTTTGCTGCTTTGTATAATATACTGGTACCAAAATAGCACATACAGGTGGTCCTATACTTACAAACGAAATAAGGCCAAAATTTCCATTGGTAAGTAAGACAATTATTAAGTTAAGTTTGCCCCATTTTATGACCTTTCCTGCCATAGTTGTTTAGTGAATCGTTGTAGTTGTTAAGCAAATCATTCAGTCATTAAGTGAACCTGGCTTCCTCCATTGAGTTTGCAACTGTCAATGCCATAAATACATGCCAATTGCCAAGCATCTGAATTTTGATCATGGGACCATGGGGATGCTGCAACAGTCATCAGTGTGAAAATTGGTCATAAGTCACTTTTTTCAGTGCTGTTGTAACTTTGAACCATCACTAAACAAATGGTTGTAAGTCGAGGACTACCTGTACTGACAGTATATGCAAGATTTGAATTGATTGAAAAGAATATTTCTGTGCTAGATTTAAAAAAAATAAAATTTAGCATAGAAAAGCAGTAATAGTCTGCATGGTATTTGATGAGTTGTCGCTAATCACTGCTGACTCAGATTTTTACCAAAGTAACCATTTCTAATGTAGATCAAGAAAAATATATATAATAGATTAGATTTCTCTTGAAGTGTTTGGCAAAAAACTATTTTGATTCTTCATGGCAGTCGCAGCAAACAATACAAGAAACAAGAAGAACGATTGAAAAGTTGGAAGCTGAACTAACGGAAAAAAAGGTACGCATTATATACAAGTGTTGAAAATATTGAGGTTCCCATTGGCCAATAGTTAAGTCTGTCAATTGATTTGCAATTCATTGGGTTGTAGATCCAGATTTGCTTGGAATAAACTTGGGAAAACATAGGAGGCATCCGTAAACCTGGCCTATTACTTTTAACCTCTGTTTAGTTCAAGATTTAGTTCAAACACTTATTTGGTGAAATGATCCAGTAGGTTATGGTTATTTTAAAATTCTTTTGACAGCAGTTCAAAACTGGGTCTTGTTTGTGTTACTAAGTTCTACAAACGGCTAAACATGATGTAAACATCATTTTTTAAAAACAAAATATATTTTCTTGATAAATGCATGATAACCACATTAAAGGTATTAATCTTAAGCTGATGTTTATAAATAGAAGACGAATTATTTGTCATTTTTAGTAATTTTTGGTGTTAGCTGTAACATCTAAATGCTGTACATAATTAGCAATTATCTGGCTCCCTCTGCTGTCAGGGAAATATCTAGATATGTTTCATTTACCAGATGGTTCAAACTATGAACAATTAACCATATTTTATGGCACCTGAAATGTAGTCTTTGTTTCTTTTTTAAGTTGGAAATCAATTGTCTGCAAGAATCAGTGAGAGCACTAGAGAAAGAAAAAAGGGAATTTCTGGAGCAGGATGCTGAACTTAAGCATCAAAAGGTATGCAACTGAAAAAGTACAACATGGCATAAAATGTAAAGTCATTTGATGATATCTCTTCTCCTCCAATAAAAAAAATAATCCTCAACAAAAAGGAATGTTAAGGGGGGAAAATCAATACTTTTTTGCAGTGTCATTGGAAGTAAAAGTTTAATTTTAATTGTATCTGCAGTTTTCACAGCATCTGTTTCATTTGACTTAATTCCCCATTTTACTTTTACATTCAGGACTGGACTTCTGTCTCAGGCAAAGAGAAGTTTAGTGATAATCTTTCCCCTGTTTCCTATCAACTGCAGATTCATTGTTGTTAGAGGACATTGCTGTGTTAACCCAGCAGCCTGCTTGTTCCCTCAGTTTTATAGGGCATTATCCTATGGTGAGATTCTGCAGTCAGGATGTGACTTTAACTAAGGGATTCTGGGCCATTATCCTCTCTTACTTCTGGTTCTCTTAATGAGTCTCCACATAAATCCCTGAATTTCTTTTTATAGTACAGGAAACTGATTCCCTTACTACAAGGGAATGCGTCTGACTCAGTAACAATGGTTACTTTTATGTGCAACCTATTCAGCTTTTCTTTTCAAAAAGCAACATAGTTTTTTTTATTTGTTTTGTCAAAACATCTACAAGATAGCAGGAATTGGTATAAACATAAACAAAAGCAAAGAAGATACAGGTAAATTTGGACAATAGGACAGTAAGACAGGTGTCTGTTAATGTAATAATACGAAGAGAATACAGAACCTTATTATCATCTCAGTTAAGATGGATGGACTTCAACTCCCAGAACTCTCCAGCCAGTATCCCGACAAGAGAATTCTAGGACTCAAAGTCCAAACATCTTAACCTTGCTGAGATTGAGAAATAATCTATACTCTCATATAAGCCCATCTGCAGATGACCAACCCTCAAAAAGAAAGAAGAAAAATGTGCCACCTAAAGATAAGTTGACATCAACATTTTTGTATCCTTTTAATTTTCACCTTATCTGTGAGTGGCACATTTTTGAACGTTTTTTGGTTAATTATCCACGGGTGGGCGTATCTACAAATATATGCAGGATATATGGCTAATTTTTTAAAGTATTACTGTATATACAATACTGCAGATAAGCCAAATAGATTTTTTGGATATATTTTGGCATCTAAAACTCTTGTGAGTTTTAGATTGAGGTATGGGAAGAAGAGTGTTTGAAATAATTTTTTTTTAGTTTGTGGGTAGTGACATGCCGAGATTCTTAGGGGAAACTATAAATACTTCAATAAATAAATTGAACCAGCGTTTTGGAGAAAAGAAACATTTATTATAGATATATCCAGAATGGAAGACCCAACTACCCAAAGTGTAGTTTTGATATCCTTGGTTTATAGAGAATAGGCTCCTCTGTTTTCATCTTGCTGACCAGTGTTTTCTCTTTTATTATGCTTTGAGCTAATGGTGAAAATTTATGACTGCTTCATTTCTTCACCATTTGCTAAAGACACTGGAATCACAGCTGAATGAAAGCAAAGAAAAAGAATGAGAGAGAAATTTCTAAGCCTGAGTGGGGAAAGCCATGTGCTTTAGCTTAGTGAGCATAAGACAATAACTGGCCAGTAAAACAAGTTTGAAAAGTTGAAGGATAACAAATAGGGGCATATGCTAAAGGGAAAATTCAGGTATCTAAACTGTCAAAAGGAGGATCATTCTTGAGCTTCCTATTCACCTTCTTTTACTTTTTCCTGATCATTAAATCTATACTGTTTTTCAGCATAATCCCTTTAGAGCAGAGGTCTTCAAACTATGCTGGCTGGAGAATTCTGGGAGTTGAAGTTCCACAAGTCTTAAAGTTGCCAAGTTTGGGGCCCTCTGCTTTAGAGACACTTCTACTGCTGCCCTCCTGAACCAGGGGTGGCTTCTGACTTACCTCGCTGCCGGTTCGCTTCCTCACACACCACGCGGGCCCCTGGTCTCTTTTTAAAAAAAATGTATTTGCTTCTGATATCTTAGAATTTTTACTAGATTTGTATATTATGATATGTTAAAAAGAGACAGTTGGCTTTGAACACTTAAAAACATTTTTGGGCAGTTTGCTTTTAAAGCCAGGAATGAGCAATCTGTATGTGATCCCCACTTTAAGTCTTATAGTTCATCCCATTGCTGCAGTGTTTAAAGCCATTCTTGATTTTAAGACAAGAACAAGGACTGTTCCCTAACCAATCTGATTCTCAGACTTTAAAAAAGTACACCAGCAGCATAGAAAGTGGCTTCTATGGCACTTCTGGAGTACTTGAAATGTCTCTTTCAGGTTCTTTCATTAATTTCCAACGGCTGTTTTTTGTGTGAAACTTATTATAAACAAACAGCTTATAGGCCTGAAAACTAAAGAAAGAATAGAAATTAAAAGATAGACTTTGTAGACGCAAACTGGATCATTCCTGTGGCACAGAAATTTTAAAAAATGACGTGGTTGTGTTGTCTAGGGGATGATGGATATTTTCGGATGACAGTGAAGAAAAGGAGCAGGCAATAAATGAGTGACAACATACGTAGGAATAGTAACGTTTTAGTCATTAAATAGATAATGTCACAATTGATACTGTAATCCTATAAATGCTTTTACTTAAAAATAGCACTTTACAGGTAGTCAGTGCTAATTTGAACTGAAAACTCTTGTTAAGCAGTGCAACGTTGAACAAATGTGTGACTGCATCGCTTAGCAAAGGCAGTCCTAGTTGTCTTTGTAAAGCTAGTCATTAAGTGAGGATCTCATGTGACTGTGGCTTTTGACTTCTTGCCAACTTGTCCATTGACTTTGCTTGTGGGAAGTTGGCAGGGAAGGTGACAAATTAGTCATATGTCTGCGCATCACTATGGCAAATGGAAGTGAGGACCGGTGGCTGAAATGATGCCTCATGACTTTGGAGTTGCTATGACAACCCAAGGACTGGATGTGAGTGCCAATTGTTTAGTCCAATCAGATGTTAAATGAGGATTTTAATTTTAATGGACTGTATTGACATGACAGTCGCTTTAATATTGCAAGGAGAGTTAGAGAGGATGCTCAGTAAAAAAATAAGGCATATGCCTAAGTGTGCAAAAGTATATGACATCATGAGGAATAGATGTATTTAAATAACCCAACAATTATATGCTGATATATTTTAGACTATTTTGATTTCATCTGTTGGAATCTGACTTTTTATAATCTTACACCATAACCTTTTGCAATTTACCTGTAGATTCTGTGGGATTCTGTTCGTAATAGACATTTTAGAAAATGTTTAAGCTGAAAGCTATCTTTCATCTCCCCTAGCTGAAAGTACAGCAACTGGAAGAAGAACTGCAGTCCCTCATATATGTGCAATCAGAAAATGATCAGTTCCGCAAATTTTGTGTAGCCCTGAAGGCTAAATATGATCAGGTATTCCATAAATGTAATAGACATAAAGCATCTATAGCAGGGTTGTCAAACTCGATTTCACTGGGGGCCTCATCAGGGTAGTGTTTGACCTCAGGGGGATTGGGGTGTGTGTGTCCAAGGTGGGCGTGGCCAGCTCGACATCACTCGTGTTAGGGATACCTGTGGTGGCCAAGTGCTAAAGCAGGAGTTCCCTCAGATCCTCCCTCACTCTCATTATAATTTCCTTCCTTCCTTCCTTCCTGCCTTTCCTTCCTTCCTTTTCTTTTTCCTTCCCTCTTCATTCTCCTTTCTTCTTCTCCCTTCCCCTCTCATTTTTCCTTCCTAGCTCTCTTCCCATCTTCCCTTCATTTTCTTTGTCTTTCCTATTTCCCTTTCTCCTTTCCGGTCCCTTCTTGCATGCTCAAATGCAAAAGGGGAAACATTTCTCCTTTTGTTTTGTTTTTAGCTTGTTTCACTAGCCCTCTGCCAGCGAAAAAGGAGCCCCAGGTCCTGTTTTCGGCCATGATGGCCTCCTGCAGTCCTCTGCTCCGTTTTTGCTATCAGAGTACTGCAGGAGGCCGTCACAGCTGAAAACAGGACCCAGGGGGGCACGTGGCCCTCCTGAGCTCCGTTTTCGCTGGCAGAGGCACCCTGGGCCAGTCCTTTGCTGTTTCCAGAGTGGCCCGACAGACCAGATCTAAGCACCCCGTGGGCCAGATCCAGCCCATGGGCCTTGGGTTTGACAACCCTGGTTATAGTATTTTAGCTACCTATAGCAATATATATGTTACATTTTGGTTTTATGTCTTTGTTCCTTTTTCTGTACATTATTTGTTTATTATTGCATTTAAATCCCACATTTTCTATGACAGCATGCATGGAGATCTATAATTTTATCCTTCTATAACAATTTTATAAAACAGGTTGGGTTGAAGAGAGTAAGTGACTAACTTGAAGTCATCCAGTGAGCTCCATATTTAATAGAGATTTAAATCTGGATCTTTGCAGTCCTCCTTCAGGGTTTAATGTTGTATTTTGCTGCCTCACCAGTTTTAAAGCCACTTACCTTATTTTTCGGAGTATAAGATGTACCTTTCCCCCCCCCTAAAAGAGGGTGGAAATGTCGGTGCGTCTTTCGCACGAAATACAGCCATTTTTGGCCTCCTAAAGCCCCCGCCCCAGCATCTCATTTTTGTGAAAAATGAACTAGTTTTTGGCAAAAATGGTTTCACAAAGGGTTTGGGATAAAGATGAAACACTTTTGGAGCCAAGAAAGTGGAAGTAGCCTTTTGATTGCCACAAGGATCAACTTCTTGGAAACAAGAAAAACTTGCGAGGGTGTTTCTTTCTTTTTTCTTCTTTTTTTAGGACAAACTGCTTGGAATTACTGTATATTTGTTTCTGATCTTTGAGATTTTAAATGCTACAAGATCAAATGTAAATACATTATACATAGTTAAATAATCATTTGTATTAATATATATTTTTCCTGTTGGAAAAATTTACAATATTAAATTAATACATATATTGATAGTTTTGATTTATCGTAGATGATTTTTGAATGGAAATAATCAGTCATAATTCTAGAGCATTAAAACACATTTTGGAGAAATAGATGGAGCAATCATATAGGACCCAAGTTCTAATTTTCTCTTAGGCAGGGAAGGTTTTCTGAGTTTATTTTAAATGACTCAAAATAGGGTATGTCAGGTAATATCAGAGCATTTTAACCTCCCAGGACATACCATTGCAGATCTCAATGTTGCTATTTTGAAAAGAAAAAAAAATGAGTTAAATTTAATCCAACTTGTCAATCTGCACGATTTTTTCACTTAATTTGTGCATTACAGAAAGTGGATTGTGAAATATTACACTGTTTAAATCACATTCTGACCAAAGAGGAGGAGTCTCATGATGTCACAAATGGAACCGAGTGATGTCCCAGCATTTCTATGATATGGGAGAGAAATACATCTTTACCTTTGAATAAGAAGGGCTGTTGAGCGTAGAACTTTTCAACAGCCATTGATGGGGAAAGGGAACAAAATCAGATTTAAAATGGCTCCCTTCAGATCTCAATAATGTAACAGCTTTTTAAAACAATATGTAGTTGGGGATAAGAATCTGTATTTGAAAATGGACACCACTCTTTTCAAACTTGATCAGCCTTCTCCAGGATTTTTATTTCTCCTTAAGCCACAGAGTTTATAGCGAAAATGCCTCTTAAAAAAAGAAAGTCTTCGGAAAATTGCTGGCAGCAGAAGTCCAGTAACCATTTTAGGTCATGCCTGGCCTGTGATGTAAAGGACAACTTGGAACTTAGGGAACAAACTTCTGCCCTATATTCTCCAACACGTAGAGTTCGTTTCATGACTGATCTGCCTGGAAGGGAATCTGTCTCTGACTGTGGTGATAATCGTAGAGCCTCTTCGCATGATCTCTTCAAAGCTGCCATGGCTGTGGATGAAAAGCTGGAGCGTAGAAGAAAAATCAGGAGCCACAAACAATTAGAAACTGACAGGGATGTAGTTAGTGAGGGAACAGATCTCCAGAGGGTGAGTTTAAAACCGTGACATGCAGAAAGAGGATATCAGCAACCAATCATATATAAGTAGGGAGATTTTGGTTCTACTTTTTCCTTAGGCAGGGAAGCCAGCTGGATATCATTGGGTCAGTCATTGTCTCTCACCCCTAGAAGGACTAGACCTCTGTGTGTGCGTGCATGCACATGCATGACCACATCCATTCATATGTTCTTATTCACACCTGATATTGAACAACAGCCTGGTTCATTTAAGTCTCTGTCTCTTCCCTACTTCCCACACATACATAGGGTGTATGATTCAGAAATTTGATTTGAAATTTTTCTCTAAGGGACTAATGTAATTTAAAAAAAATCATAATATAGATAATAATGGAAGATGATATATTCTGCCTGGAATTTGAGAAGTGAAAGTGTTACATTAAGAGAGTGTTAAGGAAACGTATCTTATGTCATTCACCTGAGAAACTAGAGGGTAGTTCGATCCGTTAAAAGTTCATGTTTACAGAAGTGTTACATCAAACTCATACTTAAGCTAGGGAGTTTGTAGCTATTAAAGAAATCTGGTTTTGTTTAAATTGAAATAGGAAGTTGGTTCCATTGCTAGTTTCTAATAATTACTTTAAGCTATACTTTGCACTTTGTATGGTACTTTATTATTTGGCACTGTGATTGTTTTATCCTAATGTTAGTTCTGTAAGAGAATAATACAATTCCATGGGCAGTGGGTAGAAATAGAAGGACAGTTTATTATTATACAACGCACTGGTAAATGATAACATGTCACCTGCTTTTAATTGCAATATACAGTATTTTGTGTCAGCAATTAGTCTGCATCTCCTTTGTGCTTTGGCATCTTTTATGATTAAAAAAATGTATTGAGTAATCTCTTTTGCCCTGGGCTTTCTTTTATGGTAAGATTAGGTGGGGGAATTCATTCGCTAATATTAATAATAAGATTAAATTGTCTTGAAAAATATTTGTATCTAGGTTGCCAATTGTCGTTTTTCAAGTGATGCTTGAACCTATTCTGTGGCTCATGGATATATGAGGAATGGTAACTAGTTCTGAATATTCCAGTCTCTCTTCACTGTTTAGTTACTGATTTATTTGCACAAAATTGAGGGTAACATTTTTCCCCCTAGAGACTAGTTCCTGGCATTTAGAAAAATAACATTTTTTTCCTCTCTCTCTCTCTTTTTCATAAAAGACACAGTCTCTCCTTGTCTGTAGAGAGGAAGCTCTTTCTCTATCAGTCAAATCTCATGATGAAGCATTAAGAGAGATCCAGAAACTCAGAGGGCAAATAGATGCCATTGAAGAAAGAGAGAAGCGCAAGGTAACACAAAATGGGGAAAGACATGTATCAGCTTTGTCTACCCTTCCCAACTAAGTAATTTCACCAAAACACCTTAATGTTTCTATTTATCATCTCCATAAAGACTTTGGTTAATTATGTGACCTATCAGATATTGCTTCAAATGTTTCAAATGTTCTGGTCACTATATACAGTATGAGGTGCTGGGAGAAATGAGGAACAAACCCTTGCTGCTCTATTTTTCACTCCATCACCACAAAGGTAGGCAGTGTGACAGAGTAGTGCTGACTCTTATTTGATAGTTGGGAGAAAAACCAGCCAGCAAGGTGATTTTTTTCAAAATACTTTTGAATTATAACTTCCTCATAGGATGGAATAGATGGAATGATGGCATCTGATCAGAAAAGTTTTTCCTACTCCTCGGCAGAGCAGATGTTTCAATTGCATAACTTCCTGAGATACTTAACCAACATACAACATAGAAAGAATAAAAACATCTAATTTTTAAGCCAGAGATCTACCTTAATTTACCTGAATAGTTAGCAGTAGTTATTTTCCCTACACTACTGGTCTCTCTGGAATAAACAAGAAAAAAGCCTAAGTGCAAATTATTTATTTATTTATATTTATTTATTCAGTTTCTATAGTAAGTATAATTATATTGATTTTTTTCTGCTTCTGTTAAAAATCAGTGCATCTAATAGTCAAATAGTGTGTTGTTTACAATTTTTGCACTATACAAATACGAATGTACAACATTCGAGTCACAGTGCAATAGTCCAAATGCCCCCACAATAATCCTGCCTGGTTCCCCAGGCTCAACCAGTAGCCAAATGCATCCCCCAAGCCACATCAGGTTAAAAAAAAATCATAAATATACGAAAACTTCAACCTCAGAAAAAATTCAGTAAAGAAATGAGCCCAGAGCCACCCAGAATCATGTAGGAGAGAAATATCATAGAAACAGTAATTATAAGTAAGTATGCACTAGGCAACGAACAGTCTCAAAGCAAAATATATTCTAGGTATTGTAAAAAGTTAACAGCAGGCTAAAAAAAACATGGTTAGAAGCTAAATCTTAATCTTAATCACCTAGCCTAAGATTTTCGGTCCATTGTGATGTCAGAGCCAAATGGATAACTAACCACAACAGCAACACTTTGAAGGTACTATATTGGCGTATTACGTTGAGAGCGCACTCAAACACCACACCCAAACTCTGACAACAGCCCTAGTGGCCTTTTCATGGTCTCATTGCTATCTACCTATATGAAATTCCTCATAATGAATCTTCCCAAAAAAATAGCTGGAAGTTCCTCTGGGATTTGCCTGGAATGGACATGGACTCTCCTCTCCTGGGTTGGTCATCTCTCAGTCACTGAGCCCAGCCTTAGCCAAAAGATATGTCTAGGCTGATTAAAAATAACAATCACACATCTCAACACAAAGTTCCAGTTGCAACAGTTCAAAATGTCTTTGAGTTTTATTCCAAAATCAAAATTGACCAACGGTGTTTATTGTTTGTCAAGTCAGTTGAAAGGTCACAGACCATTACTTATAGGGAATGTTTGTAGCTTAAGGTTGAAATGAGATTCCTGTGCCTCTAAGAATTGCACTAGGCCATATAGATGAATAGATTTGTGAACAAAGTAGTTGTGTCTACACCTTCATTTGTCACACAATGGCATCTAAATTTGATTGATTCTTGGGCCATATTCTTGCTATGTCTATGATTCTGAATATGATCTCCCCATTCCATGGTGATGTAATAGTGAAAAATAATAGAACCTCATTTGTGAGACTCGGGCTCAGGTTTACTGGAATCCTTTCATCTTACCCTAAATGTCAAGATTTTTTTTCTTGCTTTTTCTAGATGAGAGTTATCTGTTATATTGCCTCTTATTTTTGTCTGTTAATATCACTTATAAAATAATAATTTAAAAAATCTGCCATCAGATTTGGCAGATCCCATATTAAGGACTACCTAGTGGCGATA